>JAQGBU010000221.1:0-44857 GCA_034698605.1 Isotoma decorata
TTTTTTTGCTTCGTCCTTTTTTCGCCATCCTTTTTCTTCCGTCCTTTTTCTTCCTGTCCTTCTTCTTCCGGGAATCGTATAAACGGGTTTTCTCAGATCCACCGACCTCGCTTCGATCTTCTTGGAGCAATCTACTTGTAATAATAATGTAACAAAGGGTCATAAATTATGCTAACCACTGAAATGACATAAAATAGGGATGAAATTAAAGGGTGTCGATGAAATAAGGGAACACAGAGTAAAAAGGCCTTTTTAAAGGGATAAGTCACCATGCATAGGTCATAAAACCATAATTTGTTAGTAATTTGTGTACGGTTGTTGAAAAAGGATATTCCTGGTATTGTTGGCTTTGTTGGTAAGAAAAAGAGAATCGTCGTCATCTGATGATCACAGGCTTCTAGTTTTTGCTCACTATATGATATGAACCACACAGGGACGAAAAAGACCAGTGGGAACTCAATAATACTACACTCACTCTTGTTTTCCATTGATATATCATAGTACGCAGAATATTATTATTTTTAGTAGGATAGCCAAGGATTGGATTATTGGACTGCTTTTTCCACTCTTCTACCTTCTACGTTCTTCTCTTCCCAGCAGGCAGCAAGAGCAAAAGGAGTCGAGAGGAGTCCTCAAAGCTCGGCCAATTTATTATAATTTTTATCAAATAATAATATTCTTCTAACAATAAGAAAAACAACAATACTGGCGTTCACCACTACAACTACATAGGAAGGAGCAAAAAAGCACTTACTACTACTGTCAACTCTTGTGGAGGCCTCCCCTTATTTTCTTTCTTCCAAGAATTCACTCCATGAATGACTAATATAATATCAAATAGAAAATACCATTGTTAGTAAAAACAAATTATTATCCATTATTATCCATACACAATCAACAATCAGCTATCACGAGTTCGAGGAATAATCTGAAAGGAACAGGACTCTGCACTACGGACTGCGACGCTGGGACCCACTGCACTGCAACTTGCACTGAAAACTCCACAGTACTGTGTGTGTACTGCATACTTTCTTCGTCCAACAAACAAACAACGAATAAATTGCCATCGTCGTTCCTATTTTTCTCCATTGCACTAATTGATTAGAAAAACTAGAAACTACGAAGTTGGAAGTTAAAACAACTAACTAGCTTATAATTAAATACTAGAGCTACTGTACAACGAAACGAGGCCAAAGTGCAAAGAAAGAAGTTAACTACGAAGAAGACTCCTTACGGTGACGGGTGACGGGACGATCAGTATCATCTTTAGTCCACCCACGGTCAATAAATCAGATTGTTCGTCAATTATTGTCCACGGAGGTGCACTGTGACTGTAATTAAAATTAGAGTCGCCAATCTCAAACGACTCAAACCTCACACTCAGTCGTGTGACAATGTTGGATAATAAATTATAATGTGCCATTCGTGACAGTTAAATTACTCGTTAAGAAAAATAGTTTATCTACTTCTGGTTCTGGCTCTTCTGGGTTGAATTATTTAAGTTTCATTGTATCAGGCGTTACTAATTAGTAAATTTTATTTAATAATAATAATAATGGCTTTATTGTCTGAAGGTTTACAGATAGGAATCTTCCTTACTGATTTCCACCCAACGACTATTTAATATATGTCATTAGTAATTAACGTTTCATTTCATGTCACATGTGTTATGAAGTAAAATTCTAAATTCAAAATTAGATGAACCCTTCCTTTTTCGATTGTACTCCATGCTGGGCATTTCGATATAGCTAGCTTAACCAAATTAAACAACTTGTAATGTTATTGTTCATTATCACATCAATTGTAATAAGTTAAATTTTATATTCAGATCGAATTTTAAAAGATTTTGATCAAAATCGTATTTATTATTATTATTATTAATTTTTTGATTATTTTTAGCAATCAAGCGAGTAGAAGAGAGAGGCTTATAATTTAATTAAGTTGAGATAGAAAGACTTCCGGGGACGAAAAAAATTAATTTATAGATTATTGAAAGCAATCGTCAATCCTCATTAATCATAATCATTGTACACACACTACTCAAAAGTGTTTAATTATCCTTATACCTTTAACCCTTAAGAAATTTGTTAAGGTTATTTAGCTGATAGTCAATTTTATCTAACCTCTGTTACTCTAAACGTATCATACTATCATATAAGTAAGTCATAATCTTTAGCGGCCCTACTTAGTCTGTGGTCTCATTGCCCTTTAAATCGTTGGTCTTAGTCCGTGATATCATCATTCAACTCAGAATTACTCTCATTTGATTACTTACGTGTCACGTCAGTGGAAATTAGCAATAATCAGTACTACGATAAGTACGAAATAAATATATAATATTCTTTAAGTAACTGAACACGTGGAAATATCATCAAAGAGTCAAGGTTGTCGTTGTGCCCTGAGCTGACCCGACCTTAAACATTCTTCCTTGCTGCTGCAAAGTACAAAAGTAAGTAGTGTCTCTATGTATCTTGAATTTCTGTACTAAAGAATTACTAGGGATTTCCTATCCATGTAATTAATTAACTAATAAGATGTTTTTTTGTGTTTTCAGGTGACTACTGAAAACTATTTGGGTGTCGAAAACTCGTTGATAAGGGTATTTTTCGTGGGTGAATAAAGTCCAGAAGTCAAGATTGAAGCAAAAATGGAAGGAGAATCGAATGGAATGGAAGGGAGTCAGAATCGTCAGTGCCAGGCAGGGTGTGGGTACTTTGGAAGTCCAGCCACGGATGGTCTGTGCTCTATTTGTTACAAGGAAGTGGTCAAGAAGAAGCAGCAACCACCATCAGGGAGTATGATGAAGATCCCGTCCCCGCAGCGTCTTACACCAGCAAACGAAAGTCGCACATCTCCAGTCCCTTTTCTGCAGCAGCCTAAGCCTGTAAGTGCTATTTTTGTTTGTAGATTTTATATACTTTGAAATAAAGCATTAGTGTTTTGGTGCTCGCTTTGTAGTTCAAACATTAATAAATAAAGCTAGTCAAACCAATTGACAATTTGTAAGATGTGATTAGTAGTGGCTATTTGTACCTCTTGTGATTGCGTGATTGCTTGTCCTCTTGCTTATTCTTTATGGCTGTTTATTTGTGTGTTTATGCTTAGCGTTTAATTCCCTTTAACTTTACAATAAAATAATTTAAAGCACCTCGAGTCACTCGCATATCTATTCCATTAAACTCTTTTTGCAATTGCCAATGTTAAATGTTTAAGTTGTATTTAAGTATATAATATACTGTATATAGGTATGTAAAAAAGGTGTCAAATGTAGCATAGTATGAAGTGTTACGGAAACTTGATCAGTCTGCTAGAAAAATATGTTTAAGCTTAAAAGGGTTCAAAAGTTGCTTTCTATTTCTACCCTACTTCGACTTGCATCTTCTTCAGCAAATATTTTGGGATGTGAAGTGATGAGATGTGGTGTTCAAATCAAGGTTTGTTCACGCAGTGCTTAAGAACTGGTAAATTCAAGTATTGTTTTTGGAATCGGGGTACTGAAGAGGATGGGGGGATCTGTAGCAGAATAATATATCCATAGGGCTTTCCCAACCAAAGTGATAATTTTTACTAAAATTAAAGAGCAGGGAAATCATTTACGTAGCCTGTTATTGCAAAGATTGTGCGATGCTAAAGTTTGTTTTAGCAACGACGTTATTTCTTGGAAGGAGATGGAAAGATGTCCAATAGTTGGAACCAGGGATAAAGACCCTGTAAACACGTGATCATATCATGATCCCCGATCCCGTGCCGTGTAATGAATGAGTTGAAAATGAAATGGATAGTGTGAGTCAGGGTGTCACATTCATAGCGGTCCATGATCTGGTCTCATCTTAAGCTTAAAGCCATTGTTAAGTTTGATGGTTCTTATATGCTCTGTCCTGGTTTCAACTTCCCAAAAATATGAGATGAGTTGGCGAAGTCCTAACTTATTAGCAATTTAATGTAGGTGTATTTCGATAATTTGAACACTTTCCTGTATTTTGTAGAACTTTGTGTCATAGGCAAGTCGTATAATAATTATTATTATTATTCATATAACTATATCCATTTTGTACAAGTCATCGGTACTGAGCATCAATAGAGAATGATACTGCGTATGAACCCGAGGTGTCTGCAAATCTAGGACAAAGACTTCTTTATTGAAAACTAAAAGCTTAAAGAACTACTGATCTACCAGGAATGAAACTTCTGCTCTAAAGTCCCGTGGCAGTTGCATAAGAGTTCGGTTTGATGTGGGATACTTTTCACCGAAAACGAATCTCTTGCTAGCCATTTCGTCTTCTTTTTGTAGTTGTTTTTGTGTTGTCGAAGGTTTTGCCGAGGATGAAATTCTATTAATAGCGAGTTAAAGTCAGTTGTTGGCTTCAGATAAGTAAATTAACATGTGGTATGTACTGCAAAGATTCATATCGTCTCATGACAGGATTTTTACTTAGCACTGGGGCATCGGGCATAAGCATTGAGCCATCATCGATCTACACGTATTTCCTTATCGACTCTGTCAAGTTAACAGCTACAAAGTTCTGTGTGTAATATCATATTTAAAAAAGAAAAAATAATTCAAATCATCAAAATTAATTAATTTACGAAACACATAAACAGAAGATGAAGTTAGAAGATGAGATTGGGTTGGTTTCCAAGGTAATGTTTGTGTGTTGTTTACTAACACAAAGTAACTACAGTAGAAGAAGACAGAAAATATTTTCAGTCTGAAAAAATTTTGAGTGCGTAAGGTTGTGTCCTAGAATCAATTTATTTGTTTTTAAGTCCTGTGGGACATTTTTTTTAAATTTTGGTAAAATAAAATTCAGTAAGGGCAGAGTATTGTTGTCCTTCAAGGTCAGGGGAGAAAAAGTACGATAGTTTTGTAATATATTGTTGAGGAAAACAGAGCAGTTAGGTTTGAGATCAGAAATGGCAGGTCGTGGTAACAGAAGATACACAGGACCCCCTCGAGGTAATGGGGATGCAGATGACGATCAAAGTAACCAAGATGATGATTACAACAACGCAGACATCCCAAACGATGATGACATGGATGAATATGACCAGGATCTTGAAAGGGGTTTGCAGGTTGAATTGCGGGCTATGCAGCTGCAAATGGAAATTGATCAGGCGAACATGCTAAGTGAAGACCCCTTCTCACTAGATGATGAGTATATGCCGAACTTACGATTTGATAATCTTCGTGTTGATGAAACCCCTTATCAGAGAATCGAGCAGGAATATTTGGCTGCTATTGGGGCTGGGAGGCGGAATGACCTTGAAGATGATGAGCGGACTGATATTGACCTGTCAGGGCTCATGAACATTGAACCATATTCTTTGGTTAATTGGCTTATTGCTTCCCGCTTTTATTTGTTGTTATTTGTTGTGAAACTAATGGCTGGAGTCGAATATAGTTACTAATGAAATGTTTTGTTTTCAGGAGGAAGATCTCCACTTGAGCCAGTATGACCTAATCCCAGGAGAAACAGCTATCCTTGCCTCATCAGAGCCCGCTGCCCCTGAGGTGCTTGATCCAGCTGTTGCTGATCCTCAAGTCGTCTCTGATCCTGCCGTGGCTTCCACTCCTCAGTCATCCTCAAATAGTGAGAATGCCTCTGGGTCTGAAACTAAGAAGAAGTCAAATCGATGTCAGAAGTGTCGTAAAAAACTTGGTCTCACAGGTGAGCCCAGGACCTAAAGACATATTTAAGAGCTTTAGTTTTCGATTAACCTGAGTCTTTAGTGTATGAAACTCGAATTATCTTTTTTGTATACAGGATTTGAGTGTCGCTGTGGAGGAATGTTCTGCTGTGTTCATCGGTACAGTGACAAGCATGATTGCACCTACGACTACCGTCAGCATGGAGCTGAGGAGATCCGAAGGAACAATCCTGTCGTCGTCAGTGAGAAAATTCATAAGATCTAGGATCGGCTTCAATCACTTCTTCATCAAACAGAGGCTACACGCTCATCATAATTCATTCTAACTACATCACACACAACACCAATCAATCGAATTTCCTACTCAATATGGTTTTTGTGTTACATCGAACTATTTGAAGTTGTACTATAACTAATGTCGGAGTACATATTATATTGTAATCACATTCCGCCGACGTCGCCACAAAGCCCTACTACGATACTGAGAAACCTGTATGTAATTTAACTATTATTCGAACCTCCCAGCTTAATCAAACCTATTGTTATGTCAGGCTTATCAAATTCTCTCATAGTACGCAATAAATAATTTAAATCAGTTTCTCCTCGGTTTCTTTTAACCCTATGTGTTTTGGAATTTGTGAGGTCATCAGTGCTACATTGTATGTGCTATTTTAAGTATCACTAGTCGATTTAAGAGTTCGTAGAGTGGTTAGTGAAGGTATACGTTTATGTAAAAATTTAATTCCTTGTCTTATCTTAACTGTTGGTTGCTTAATTAATTAATTATTATTATACAATAAGTAGCAATATTTACTTGACCTAAATAATGATGATTACCGTGGAGGATGATAATAGATAATAATTACCTTAGGATTAAAAATAAATGGCGAACGGCGGGTTGGGGATCAATTTCATCTCCATTTCCTGTCCACTCATTTTGTTCTACTTTACCAAGTATTTTTTTGTATCTTTATTTTCACATCTTCACTTTCTTGAAACGAAACATGACATATTAACCATACTTAAGGATTTTTGGTGTTTAACAAATTCTTGTGCCATTAGTAGAAAAGGATAACATAGTTACTAATCATTATTGCAACTAAAAAACGGCTCTTATGTCACATTATTTTGCATTCGGATATTTAATCTAGCGGCCGCACATGCATTTTAGGTGCAGGTCAAAAGATAAATCTTCATAAATATTTTAATTAAAATAAAAAGGATTACGAGCAGTGCATTCTCTTTTATGAATAAACTCCATCGAGACTTTCCAATTAACTCTAAACAAACTGGAACAATGTACGTAGTAATCGTAGTATTGAGTTGACGTACATTCTATGGCATTCAAGTACAATAAAACTAACCCTTTGAGAAAGTAATTATGTAAAAATGTTTAAAGTATGCATCATCTATAAATAAAAACAATGGTTAACTTGTAAAACTTGAAATGTGATGAATGACTCAATAGATTTTGGCTACCAGAATTAAATCAACGGTTTTCTTTTCCAAGTTTTGGTAGAGGTATAATATGTCATTTTATTGCAAGTTACTTAAATTATTAGCATCGGGTTAATTATCTAAATACTCTCTTAATTCATACTTCACAACATCATACAATATAACAGCATTACTATGTCTAATTAATTTGGCAAAAGGGTTCCGTCTTATCTTACAACATTTTTAATTGATTACATCTACCATTGTTATAGTATTATACTACTTTCATAATTATGCTTGGTTCACTTCATTCATGAAACTTGCTGAGCTGGTACATATCGACTGACCAGAGACGTATTTCCTCACTCACATTGCCGAAGACGTATTAAACTAAAAGATTCACAATGAACTACATACGGAAGTCGCACCACCCAAGTACATTGTACATTACGTTATTATTACTTATTCATTTAAAAGGTATTTGGAAGCACTGTGATGGACCAACTCTAGAGAAATGAATCCCGGATAAATATTTCCAATCTTATTAATATTAAAGCATTCATAATCATTTTTTCATAAGCACCGACTTTGTATGCATATAATGTATGCAAACTTGCTTGTGTGTATCGTGTAAAAGCTATATATAAATTTTACTTTCATAAGAATGCATCTCAATGATAAAGTTCCTTCATTAATAAATAGATATTAGAGGTATGTTTATTTAATTTCCAAATGAACAACAATCTTCAATGTAGTGGATGCGTTGACAGGAAGTTTATTGCTTGAAAATCAAAGCATACATGTCTCAAAATCTCCAGGATTCATTCATTGTCATCACTCGCCAGTACATTGACTTCCGTTTGTTCAGCATTTCAATAATTTAAAACATTTTAACAATAGCACCGGTAGTTATTAAAGATATTAGATCCATTCATTAGATTTTTCGTGGTCGAATAGTTCATGGAGTCTGTTGAGCTTCCTCCATTCCATATTATTTTATTACCTTATTATTTCGTTAGAAAATTATTATTATTCCTCTAAATTACTTATTGTTTAATTTAATACTAATAATATGCCTCTTCACTGTATCGGTATTTTAATATAGAGTAATAATATTTATATAACAATACGCTTCAGTTTTCAAAAGTTGCGTAGAAAAATTGACCTTATAGGAAGCTCATTGTGTCAAATACATGCATGAAAAGTTGTGCATAATATATTATATTTATATTATATTTATGATTCTTATTTTCTAACTGAAAGTGATTGCATGGTTTTAAGATGTATATCTCAATTTACCACAATCCCTTTAACTCACTCGGTCCTGTTCCATTTACATGCAGTTTTTGGAAGGCTTTGGCTTGATATTACATTTCCAACAATTTGTATGAAAAATCTGTACTTTGAAAGTATGCGTAGCGGTTTGCATCTCCGCATATCCTTGTTGATCGATACATATTATTTTCAACAAAGTTTTTGTATAGACACAGAGTAGAGATGACAATACTTCAGAATATTTTGGTTTGCTACATAACATAACCTTATTAACCTATTTACGCAGAAGGGAACTAAACTACATGAGCTACAAAAAATTCTATAAAAGGAAAGAGGGATTGAAACAATTGTCTAATTAGTGGATTACATTACAATGCATAAAAAGCACAGATGAAGAAAACGATAACTCAGGAAAATTCATAAATGCATCAATGCATGTCCGTACGTTTACTTACGTTAAACATATAAATTATTAGTAGCTGCATGAAAAAACGAGTTAGACTTTACACTCTGTTGACTTTTGTAATGTAACAGATAGATAGTTTATAATTTTATAGTCATAATAATTATAAATCAAGAAGCCACGAAGATCACTATCAACGTAAATATCATTAAACTAGTTTCTAAAGATAATATATAGTGGATTGGCTCATTTGTTACCTATTATTAGTTATAGTTTAATACATACATAAAGCCTATTGTTAAACCCGAGGAAGCAGATCTTTACTTTGTTGCATACATAAATATCTCTATTTTCTTAATTATGGCTATGGCAGGGGCATGTAGATTATGTATATCTAGGTAGTACATATAAAGTGAACAAATGCATTTGCGGTGGATGGTTTATTATTATTTCTCCATCATAGAGTCCACTTTTGTGAATATTAAGAAGATCCGAATATCAAAAATTTATTAAACATCCACTTTGAAAGGTGATCCTACAAAAGAAAGGAAAAAAGATTTTTTATGCCTTAGTGCAAAAGGAATATTAATGAGGTTTCTAAGCTTTTTGAACCTACTGCAAAAAAGAGAATGTGGGTTATGCGTAGCTTCAGAAAAATTACCTGGGATATGTTCGTCTCCCCATTTGCATATGATGAGGTACTCTCCACGATCTCGACATACGTAATTAACTTGGTAATTGTTATGACCTAAATGCTTTATGAAGACTTCCTCACAAGGCCCTTTGGGTCCGTATACTCCCACATATACGATGTTGTTACCTGTTGAAAAGTCAGGATTAGTGGCGTTTTAATTCATGTTAATACCTGAACCGTTTGTTATCTTTGTGTTAAGTGCTTAGTACAGGTCCATCCAACTAACCAGCGTCAGCAGCGTTAATGGTAAACTGATTCTGTTTCTGCATGTAGGCTTTTTTCAGTCCCATCCCCTTGCATGTAACTTTGGAAGCATCTGATTTGAACAAGGGTAAAACCGGCCCTTTATTATGGTATTTTGATACCTTTTGAACAGTTTCAACAACCACGGAGGATGTTTCTTGAGCCCCTCGTTCAGCCAAATCCTCTCCACCACATATTACCTTGAATGGACTTCCGACTATGTGGTATCCGTTATATTTGACGCTAATGTAATAATCTCCAGGAACAAGTGGAGTATACCGGACCTATGAAAATCGTACATTGTTTTGAAGAAAGCATGCATGTTTGTATATTAATATGGTGTTGAGTTTTAATATCTCCATGCACACCTTATAGCCTTCCTCGACTTCAGTACAATCCATAGAGACTTTAGATGGTCCATCGATTGTTACAGCTAAATGTCCAGCACCAGCATTGCAAGTATCGACAATGAAATCCGTCTTTTGCCCGGTTTTCACGTCTGCAAGACCTTTACCATGGGCATGAACGGCAGCTGGATCAGCGTCATCCTTTCCGACCTATATATTCATGGTTAAGCAGGTTTTACGATATATCTAAACATTTTTGTGTGACAGTTTATTTCATGGAAACTGAAAGCAAACCTTGATTCGGAAAGGTGAACCAGTGATGTGTACTCCATTGAATTTGACATGGATATTATGAATACCATTTTCCCTTGGGACGTATCTAATGCTGTACACATCTTCTTCACAGAAGGCAATAAAGCAGTCATCTTCAACCCCCGAGGGGGAGATCAGCTTCGCATCTAAATTCCCTTTTGCACCGTTCTTCCTCACCATGAACTGAGAAGGTTTTCCTGGTTGAATAGTTCCATCCGAAAACTGGAACACTTCCACTTTACGAGCATCAGCCACCGCAGGTGAGATGTATACTTTATATGGAGAGTCAGGGATGTGCTGATCGTTGAATTTTATTCCCACGCGGTATTCCCCTAGAACAATTAATTACATTTTTATAAAAGCTACTCATACAATTATATTTTATTCAAGTCGTCTTGTCAATTGATCTAGGATTTCGTAGATTTAAAAAGTTTAGAAATTTATTCTAAACTTTAGTTTAATTCTAAACTTCAGCTAATACTAAAAAGAGAGCAATCAGTAAAATTTATGAAGAATTTTTTATACGAGGAGCTAATCTTATTACCCTATTTTGCTTCTTCTTACTACACGGTAAAAAACATTAAGGCTTAACAGTAAATGGTTTTGTATCAGACAAAAGGCCAAATTTACTTATTGGCTTGCCAAGCCAAAAGGCTTTAGCCATTCCACCAGAATCATGATCATGATCAAAAAATAATATTCCATATAGGCTCGTGACAGGACAGATATCAGTGTGACCACTAGAACGATCAGGCTTGGCAAATAGCCAATGGCACGTCGTATTTTTGTTTCATATTCTCATTTTCTCTAATTTTAGCTTCAACCATTTATGATGAACTGGAAAGATGGTTGAAGGGTAAATATGAGACATGGAAATACAACTTTATTAATCACAAAAATATATCAACGACGCTTTCAAAAAGCTTTCCTCTTTACATGGATACCTTGATTGTCCCTCTCAGCTTCTGCTTCAGCAACTGAAGTATTGTTATCCAACTGAATCTCTTGACACGATCGGTACACTTTAGCCATGACAGTTAATTCACAACTAAATGCCTACTGTCACTTCTCTCACTCTCTCAATACCAACAGAATAAGATTGTCAAATTAATGATCTTGTGCGTACCTACACTTACAACAAGGGAAAGATATTTTTCTCACTGGGCAACTCCACTTTGTGCCACTAAACCAAACTACTTAAGAAGTGATCAGTGTTCTGACGAATTTGAGAGAGTCATTCAAAATAAATTACGAAAGTATGAATGCCAAAAGCTGCGAATAATATACTATAAAATATAGATACTTAAAAGACAAGGGGACGAGTGGTATCCCATTGGGAGGAAGTTACCTAAACCATGCATTCTACCTTGATTTCATATTTTAGTTAAATCTGCTTAAGCTAACTATATTTCCCAACCGTAACTAACAGAATCCCCAAAAATTGGCTCGCTTTCCACTCTGCTTCCCACACTTTCTCTTGCCAATAGATATACAATATGCACTCATCTAACTTGCGTTTTCAACATTTACTACATCTTCAATCACCTTAAGACAGAAATCTATTAAAATGAAGAAGCAGTATATAAGATAGTAATATGGAGGATATGTAAAGTAAATTAACTAACCTGGTTCACTGACGACATAGCTAACATAACATGAACCGTCTTTTCTGTCCTTGAAGTCAATTTCTGCTTTACTTGGTCCTTCCACTGAAATTGCTAGTGAACCAGCACCTGCTTCGCGTGTCCAGACGTTGAATTCACAGGGCTGACCTTGCTCACCGCGTTCTAATCCGGGTCCTCCCGCATGGACTCTATGAGCTCCGCCGTCTCTCAAAGGACCAACAGTAAATTGGAAGGGGGAACCGGGGATGTGCATATCCTTGTATCTGACTGAGACAGTATGAACACCTAATTCTTTTGGCACAAAGTGAACAGCATAGAGACCATCTTCAACTTCGTTTATTGCAGCGTCTTCGGTAACTCCACCTGGAGAAGTTACAGTAGCCCCAAGGTCCAAAGGCAATATACCTAAGCAAAAATATGCAATTCGAATTCGAATAAAGAAAAATTTTCGCAAATGCTTCACAACACAATGATCAAAGTATTGCTGAATTAATAGTAAACTGACCAGGCATTTTGAAAGTCAAACGACATTCTGACCCGACTTCAGTCAATGGTACTGCTTCGCGTTGTCTTTGAATTTTTTGTCGTTGTCTATTAGAACCTTCACCGCTCACCTAACACACATTAATGAGTTAAATTTTGAGGCTTAAATTCATTGTAAATCTACCTTGTCCTACACATCTAGTGCTTTTTAATATTAAAATAGAAACAAACCTTGACTGTAAATGGAGACCCTTCCACATGATGATCGGCAAACTTAAGGTTCACAATGTAATACCCAGGCTCGGTGGGGGTGTAAGAAATATCAAGCGTTCCATCTTCTTTGTCTTGGCACTTGATTTCAGCTTTACTAGGCCCTTCGATGGATAATGAGAGACCACCATACCCAGCATTTCTAGTGTCAACATTGAAGGTATTGTCAGCATGCGTTGTGCCCTCCTTCAATGCAACTCCTGAGGTTCGAACCTTCTTTGCATCTCCAACTTCCCTTTCACCAACTTGAATTTTAAACGGCGAGTTTGCAATATGTGTTCCCATTCGTTTAACTGAAACGAGATGTTCTCCTACCTCTCGCGGAGTGAATGAAATTCCTGTGAAAATTTAGAAAATGTATTTCCTCACTCATTGAAACGTTAATAAAATATCGTCCGAAGAATTAAGAAATGCACAAATCAGTACCAATATTTCCACTTGGCAGACGCTTGAGGAAACAAGGCTCTTCTAATCCACTAGGAGCACAGATAGAAGCATTGAGAGATCTCAAATCAGCATCAGTGACCTTTCCAGGGAAAGTAACTTCGCTACAAGATCCTACAGAGATCTGATTTCTCTTGCGACCCTCACCTACATGATGTCAATAATCATCTTTTATCTTGACAATACAAAACTTCACAAGTACTGGAAATTATTTAAATTTTTACCAGTAATTTTGGCAGTAAATGGACTTCCTTTGATGTTCTTGTCACCAAACTTCACAGAAATTTTGTATTCCCCAGGAGCAGTAGGCAAATAGGACACAGAAACGGTACCATCTTTATTGTCATGACAGCTAATCTCAGCCTTACTTGGACCTTCCACAGCTAATGATAGTCCACCTGGACAAATTAATTAAAACGACTATACCTTCCGTCCTTAAACATTTCATTAAATGTATCTCTTTTTCACGAACGTTTTTGTGCATTTGAAAGACGACTTACCAGCTCCAGCACCCTTTGTAGAAATTGTAAAATTACACGGTTCCCCACTAACGCCATGAGTTAAGCCAGATCCATACGCCGTGACAAATCCACTTGCAATAGTATCCACATGAAACTTAAATGGAGACCCTTGGACATGTTCTCCATTGTATTTCACATGGAGTTCATGCAAACCTTCTTCCCGAGGGTCATATCGAATGCTCACCGTTCCATCTCGATTGTCTTCGATGATTGGTTTATCCACGTTTCCACTTGGCATCTTGATTTCAGCTATAATTAAATAAAATAAATAACTTCAAAACATCTTATAGTCTTCTTGAAATTTGAAACTACAGAATTACAAACTAGTTGGAAGGTTGAAACCAATATAGAAAAAACATCATGGACATTCAATTTTCTGTTTTTTCGGTATTTTCCATGCAAATGCTTCTAAAAAAGAGGAGAACGAGTTTAGCTGGTAAACAATGTAAAGCCAACGTAGCTTGACTAGCACAAACAAAATAACAAGAAAAAGTTCTATTTAATGCAAGACCCAACCGGAAATACTTATCAACTCATTAAATTCATTAGAAAGTCATGATCCGTATTAATCATCAACTCATGTTCTTTTGATTGTTGTCGTGAAATGATACGAACTGAATTTTCTTTACTATTCACTTTACTAAAAACTATCTCTCAACTGAACCTCTAAACCAAAAATTTAATTTTCCTATTAAACAATCTCATGGCTCAAAACATACCGTTCCAAGTCCATGTTTGGTTCCAAAAATTGATAAGTTGACATCATATTTGTCAATTATGAATTGCTGGGATTATCAATAGGTTTATTTAATCTAGTATTTATGCGAGTTAATTTAGTTTTTAATTTCTTAGCATTCCAATTCTGTTTTATAGCCACAACTAATCAATCTTGCGCCTTCTGATCTTTCTAAATTAGAGAATTATGTGCCGAATTTTATCTATAAATCTTTTTTTTTTTAAACATCACGTTCACAGAAAATATCTCATGCCTGCTAGTATCTTTAGTATCATTTTACACTATAAACAAATTTATGTGCAAAAACACAAATTAAAATTTCATAGGCCTATCTGTATTCTGTTTAAGATGTACAAAACTGACAAAGTCATGTTTATCTTATGTAAGGATAACCTTTCGTCAAGCTCAAACCAAGCAAACTCAATATAAGCAAAAATTTTAGAGCTGCACATGATAATTAGTTTTCGTTTTACAATATTGCCTAATATTTCTACTATCATTTGAAGACATCTCCAATTTCAGATGTCAATCTTGTCAACCTTCTTGAGCTTTAAATCTAGAATTAATATCCCTATTCTTCACATAGGATCTTCTCTTCATTGGATATTGAATGCAATGTCCTCGAATCAATAATCATACCTTATGTACCCCAATAATTTCTTACTAATCTATTTAAACTCAAGCTTACCAATGACGTGTCCTCCAGTCGTAGGCAAAGGTATATTATGGAGTTCAACTGGTCTAAAATGTGCTGTAGTTGTAGTGGTACTTCTTCTTGTACTTGTTGTCGTAGTTTGGTGTTGAGTTTGATGTAATTTATCAGCCCTGTGTCTTTCCACACGCTCTTGCTTAACAAAGCCTTCAGTCTCCGCCTGAAAATAAAATTCATAAATATTAATTATTTCTGAAATTAGAAGTACAAATAATTTCAAAGCACTAAACTGCAAGCTTACTCTATATTTTCAAACCTTATTTAAAGACCAAGGTGGCCAATCAAATCGAAACCCTTTAAGATGCCCATCACTAGGCCAAGGGAATGTCGGCCCTACTCTATCCGCCGGTATAAAACTTATCCGTCTACAATATAGTTTGGATAATTTTGCCATTTTTGTCTATTTAAATTTACTCGCGATCCGTAATAAAAAATTTAATTTTGGAAATTTTTGTCAAGAATGAATATTCATAATCACATTATAAATAATCACAGAAGAAAGTAACATGTATTGTTACTAAAATATCACATACTAGGATGCTAAACCATTATAACCACCCTGGGAACGGTCAGGGTCTACTGGTTAGTATAATATTTGCTTATTAAGAAATACATTTCACAAGTGTTGCCTCTGACTTTGACTGATCCCCTGTCAATCACATTACACATTTAAAACTTCAATCATTTTTAAAACCATGTTTAAGTGTAGAACTATTAATTTAGTATGCTACTACTGCCCGTCCAAAATCTACACCACAAACAGATACATAAAATACACTACTCACCACCTAAACACAAATGGTAACTATAACCATGAAAATTCGAATGTGATATCCAACTACTTCATTAATTATACTACGTGCTTAAGCCCCATAAAGATATCACTTTCAGTTACAAGTTGAGTCCAACCATACACGTTGTTTAATAGTATCAGTATGTAATAATATATTTCATATCTAGCCATGAAATATTTAAGTAAACCTAGTTTACGCAGATGATTATGAAATCGGAAGGCACTTAAGATTAGGATCACATAGGAAAGTTTCATTATCACTTTTTAACCATGATAACAATCACATCGTTGAAACCACCATTGAAATGCCATGATTCTATTTTCATACAAATGCTTATCCATCACAAAAAGCATTGTTCGTGTTCAGCTCGAGTTGGGTAATGGATTGGCATTTTTGGCATACATTTACCCGATTTATTAGGGAATAATATTATCATTCCGTACATACCAAAGTTTCACATATCAAATTATTTTACAAACTCTGTCGAGAAATATATTATTGAATGAAAACCATTTAATAGTTTTAATTTCTTGTAGCATTTAACACGAGACATTTATTATCGGTAGAGTTTGGTTTGGTTTAATTAGTTTTTCTATACTATTGTCTTTGACAAATTGGACAGTACATTGATTACTTAAACGCCTACAGTTTTAAAGTTTCAATGTACACACAAACGGTTCATAGTAAATTAAAAAAAACCGAGTCAAGTACACTTATATTTTAGTAAGTTTATCTTAACAAGTTAGCTTAAGCTAAGCCTTCATATCAAGAAGGAAGATCACGATCACATTAAACAATTTTTAAACACCCCCTTTAAAGTATCAATGAGAATGACTAATTTGTTAAACAATCAAACGAGGTTTCTTTTAACTCTTTAGTATCATAACAGTTAAAAAAGTTGAACTCAATTCATTAAAATAAACCTGCTCAACTTATAAAAATAGCGCATACTACTACACACACTCTTTAAAAACTAAACTAGGTAATGACTCATTTAATTTCATTGTTCTGACGTTTTTTCACGGTCAATAAACAAATAGCAAAATAGCTGAATAGAAACAGTAGGTAGAATGTACGATGGGATAGTCGATAATGAATCTACTAAACGTCAAACTTTGGCTGAAGACTTGTTCTCTCAAAATTAAATAATGAAATGTAGAGACCAAATGCATATACACAAATTGTTTTTCAACAATTCAAAACTAGCTTTCTACACGATAATCTTATACATCCAAGGCTAGATCATTTCATCTTAATAAGATGAGATGTTATGAAAAAGGAAAAAATGTCTGGAAACTAAAAGTGATT
This sequence comes from Isotoma decorata, assembly GCA_034698605.1. Classification (NCBI taxonomy): domain Eukaryota; kingdom Metazoa; phylum Arthropoda; class Collembola; order Entomobryomorpha; family Isotomidae; genus Isotoma; species Isotoma decorata. The sequence continues at coordinate 17,254 of JAQGBU010000221.1, forward strand.
TTCATATTGGAGACACGCAAGGCAAAGGAAGTGTAAAAAAATGGTATGAAGTCAGAAGACTGTGTAATCTTATAGTAATAATTATTTAATTTTTCACAGAAAATAAATCCTACAAAGTCATGCTAATCTAACTACAAATAAATGCTGCAGATGTTAGAAATGAAACTAAAAAAAAGTATGAAAAAGTGGAATGTTGACACAACACGAGGAGAAAGACACAACCCTTCCAAGCAAATAATTGTAGTGGTTTTGACAGACAGGAAAGCAATCAAGAGATCTGTCTTAAGTAACGACTTCTTGATTTGAAGCTTACATTCCATTATGTTACCTACTCTTCCCAACCTTCTACCTTCACTCTACTACAATGAATTCTATATAGTATTGTAATAAAAGTTAAAAAGGACGTTTCTCTACATTTAATAAAAATTTACTTTTATGGTCTACTCAGAAGAAAATTCAAATCATTTATGACACTTCTCTTAAAAGATTATTTAAAAAAATTTAGATCTAATTGAAGATAGCATTTGTCAATTTACTAGACAAATCTTGCGATTCTTAATTTTTAATCTTAAAACGCTTTTCCACTGACACACAATATGGATAGACCCTACTCAATAACAATGATAATACTGCTACTACTACTACTACTACTTATCAAGTATCAAGTACTTATTACTTTAAGTAAAATTCAAGTTGAAGAAATAAGACCAGGTCGTATCTTTTAAAAAGATTATAGTTTATTCCATCCAATCCACCACAAAGGCAAATGAAAGGGTTAATTTCCATAAATTACTCATGGAGTCATAGATCCAGTTCTTTTATTCACTTTTTTCGTGATGGGAAAGGCTATAATCGAGTTAAAGAATCTAACAACTTAAGTGCAATATACGATGAAGACAGGAAACTCTTGATGATATGAGAATCAAGATTTCATTGCATGTATAATGTTACATTGGCTTGTATACCTCTAAAAGATATTATAAACCATCTGTAATAATCTCATGATTTGTTTTTTTAAATTAAGCTATATAATAGACAACGACATCATCGCAATTTGCAATAATAGGGATAGTCACACATTTTAACAATGTAATTCCGAGTTGCTGTGTGTATCACAACAATGCCTGAAACCAAACTAGTGAGCGGATGAAAGTCATTTCTATTCTTGAAACACCTTTCCTTCGAGATAGCAAAGTAAATTATTTTACACGTCTGACTAATAGTCCACGGCTAAATTATGAAAACGCAAGTTAAACGAAAAAACCACACCTTGGTCATAATATAGTTGAATGATCTGCATAGGGTTGTAATATGATGATAATATCTAGGTAAGGTAATCATTTAAAAACCTATGTATATACATGCCATAATCATTTTTACTTATCTAGAATGACAATTGGATTATGTCATTCTTTAGTTTAACATATTCATAAAGATATTTTTGGGTTTTCATAATTGAAATGGAATGCAAAATTTGAATAAAGTTTAATCCTCCTTCAAAAAATATCGGATTTAAATCCACTCGATTCTTGGTTCATTGGCATTTTCCACTTTTTTTCTTGGCTAGACAATAATAATTTATTCGAGAGTTTGGTTTAAGATTCAAGTATAATAACTATATCAACTATGATATAGTTATCTTAGTTGAAAGAATAATATATGAGGTGCCAACTAGGGATAGATGACAAATAATGCGAAGAAAATTTTATATTTATTTATACACCACACCCAGAGCAGTTGTCTTTCTGTCATTAAGATTTTTAAGTGCTATCATCACTCGGTGATTATTTTAGCTCATGCCTGTCACTTGTAAATTGTCTATAACTGTCACAGTTAGCTTTTGTAGTTTTTTGAGTACTCAAGAGTAATATCAAAACGATCTCATGCTTCAAGTCTAAATGCTCCAAATAAATGTTGATCAGAATCCGGCAATTCTAGTTTGATAAAGAAATGTTTGCATGAAAGAAAGGTTTTTAATGGATATAAGTGGGAAATAAAATTTCTATAGTTTTAAAGAATATATACTAATTACTTTCTCTTCTGTAAAAATTGTAGCCCAATATGAATTCATCCATGAATCATGCATGAACTGATAATAAGTAAAGCCCAAACAAGGGTAACATAATATGCCGAACTTTATTATACTAAAAGAGCGAGCAAATGTTTTAATAAAAATAAATTAAAATGTAGAATTCTTCGCCACGAGGATTAAAAAACAACTAAAGAATTGTTATTCTTTGTGTCTCACTCTGATAAATTTTAAGCAAAAATTAGCTGAAACATTTATGCAAAAAAAAAGAGATTTATTCTTTGATTCGGATTTGATGGTCTATTTGACAATTATAAGACCCAGCTCGGTACATTAATGCTGAGTGCATATCCATTTTTATTTCTTTTACACTTTCTTTATTCTTATAATCATTACGATTTAAAAGCAATTAAAACCTTTTTATAAAAGTAACAAAGACGGCTGATGTCTTAAATCAGACATTCTATCCTGAAGTAAACTCTCGCTTATATTTGTCTCATACTTTGAAAGATAATTAAATCCTCAAAATGTAAATTGAATGCAAATAGGAAAACATAAGACTTGGCATAATAGACATTAACTGTAAGAAGAAGAATAAAAAATCTCATTTCCTTTAAACTAATCTAATTCCACTCAAAACAATCATCAACCAATTAATCCCCTTCACTGAGTGAGCCAAAGTACGCTTAATGCTTAACATAAACTAAATGAACGAAGAATATTATGGACACAGCTGCTTAAATTAGAAAAAGTCAACCGAACTGCTATACATAGGTGGTTGGCTTGCAAATGGTACTAGTATTGTTGCAAGCATATAAGCCAAGTTGGTGCAGTTAGATTAGAGATTTAAAACGAGTCTAATTTCATTGTACTCATGCCAAACCAACTGGTTGTGCATAATTTAAGACTAATTGAAGAATGTCTAAATGTGCCGATGGAGGCTTTGTGGCTTAAATACGATGACAGAGGAACTTCGGTGGAACTTGTTAACAAGGTGTCAAGTTGTCAGACCTACCACATTACTCTCTACACCAAATTCCATCTAAATGCTAAGTAATTACAAAACGATTTTAACCAAATGAATCTCTGCTGTACACTCTTCTCGTGTGGTATGATTGCAAAGCATTCACTTGCAGAAAACATTTCATTAGTATTGAATTTCATTAGCTTTGAAATCGCCGAATGCCACAAAGTCATGACATTTCGAATTCCTCCCTACACTTTCTTTTCGCTAATTTAAGAGCTGTAAAACAATAATACATGATGTTTTCAATACAACAAATTAGAAAACAAATATTGCATGAATGCCACTTGCTGAAAGTTTGGAGTGAGAAAGAATTGATTCGACACATATCCATCAGCTTGAAATATGCTTTCAAAGCCAAATAAACTTTCCTATTTTATTTTCTTGTCACTTTCTTCAATTCTACTATCTTAATTTGATAAATAATTAATTGCAAAGCTTATTTTTTTAATTACTAAGTTGTGCAAGGATCATTGTAGAGGCTGGGTCCCCAAAATCTAAGCCTTTCAGTCAATTAGTAAAGGCTGTTTATAATTCAGAAGAATCAGAAAGACCTAAGTCTAGGAAATCATGACCTTTCATCCAATGTATAAAGTTTTATGATTTACAATTCATACAAGGACATATAAACTTTTGCTTACTACGAATAAAATAGGAAATAAAAAGTCGAGACCAAATGTGATGTAACATTTGGAATAAATGAAAATGAAACTAAATCCCCAGCTCATAAAATTTAGATGCATTCGAAAAAAAACTTTTCGTGATTTCCATAATATGGATATTATGTACGTACATACTTAGAAGCCATAATATGCAATGAAGTACCTAAACTAGTGTAATGAAGTAAAGAAAGAAAAAACTTACAGATGAATAATCGTCGAAAAGATGAAGAGTTCAAAAATCCGAAATTATTGAAACAGAAAAATGATAGGTAGTGTCACAACTGCCACAATAATATGCTTTATCAACCAAAGAAATATTAAATAGATAGCTAGCTGATAATATGAATCAAGCGTAAGTAACTACTCCTGGTGTATCAACCGATCCGATGAACACTGAAGATGAGAATTGAATGCAACCTACTGATTAGTGTACACCATCGCTTCCAACCGAAGAAATACTACACTTAGAAAGTGTAAGCGACGGAAAATATAAATACGGGTATCGGCTCTGTTTAACAGTGTTAACGCTACTATCTACCCTGCATGCAAAGTGTCACCCCTACCAATCATTTCGTACTAGTTTTTATTTTTTGGGGTTATCTTTTATAAGTGATAGGCATAGCTCAGCCATTCGCGGCCCGACCCCGAGAAAGTATAGTGTGAACTCTTGGATATTTTACTTTCAAAAAATCCTTGTAGTAGTTCACCAAGAGATTTGCCATTCCTCGAATTAAAACTAGGGCTTATAGTATCTTTGCATTCATCTGTTATCATAAGTCCTACGGATTTTAGTGATTATCATCAGCATCATTTTTTCTTACCAATGAAAACTCAGCCAAAAAATAAAATAAAAGCTTTCTGAAGCTTTTTGGTTTCTTTACTTTTGATGTTTTTTACAATATCTTGGATCTGTAAAGTTTAAGATTGTTACAAGATTCGAGAGTTTAACAGAGCTTTCAGTATTTGCATACGAACATAAATATCATAGAATTAACACTATTTCTATTAAAAAATATAAAAACTTATCTAGATGCATTCGAGTTATCTTAAATTCGCTTCATCGCACTTTAACCTTATTATAGAATCGAAGTTTGATATCTTTATGTCATCCATGCTAACAAGAAAGAACAGGAGGAGCACGTCCGACTACTTTCTCTATTTTAACTGTTAGTTTCTTATCAATCGTTTATGTAACTTACTGTTGTAAAGTAGTGGGTAGAAGTGGTACACGAATACACGTTCTAAAGAAATTTCTCGTATAGATTGTAAACGAAACGACATTTCCGACAAAGAAACTCCGAGAAACTTATTTGATGTATATGTTGTTGATGATCACTCACGGAACGGTACAAGATGCTAATATTAGTTAAAATATAACATGGGTTACAATCACGAACATACATACTTCCAGCAAGTAATAAAAGCCATTTGCCTCCGATGTGCGGAAATTGTTCAAGCTTTAAAGCAATGAACATTTTTAACTTCAAATTAAATGAACACTTCAATCCAGACACAATAAATTTGCTTAGTATTCGTTAACGAGAATGTGAACAACCGGGACCAATTGTAACTCATCCATCTTCAAACTTAGGTTTTCAAAAGAGTTATAAATGTTCATCCACACGATGCCAAATACTAACAATTGAAATCGAACCAAAGATACCACACGGATTTCTCACGTCATCTTTATTGTGAGTGTTTTAATGGCTCCACCATTTACAAAGTAAGATAGATAACTTGGCAATGTTATTTCTATGAAATTTATTTTTAGATAAAAAATTCCTAATTTTCTATATTAAAAGACTGGAAATGCAATTTCCAGTCTTTAAAGTTTTGGGTTTTGGTTAACATCAATCATCTATTCAAAATTTATGGAATGAGTAAAAATGGATTTTAATTAAACGTGTGAATAGGAAATGCACGAGTAAAACTGCAATGATCTGTTATGCAAATCTCATCAATCTCATTGAATCTGTAGACGTAAGTCAGGTTATTAAAACAGATGAAATATTGCTTATAACATTTTTTATGAACTTTTACGTCCAAAGACTTAGTCCAGACATTCGTTCAATATTATTGCACTGAAATTTCCCATAAATATTTCGACTTGCAGTGCTTTTTTGCACTTTTACTTAGATTTTTTAAAGTGTGTATCTCAAACATCCCTGAACATTCTTGTGCATATAGAGATCGGTAAGCTAAAACTAAAGAATCCATATTCTCGTAGCAATTTAAGAAGGAAAGCACAGATCAAATGAAGCGAGCAAAAAATAGATTTAAGGGAACGCAGGGTAAATACTTATTTACAAATCCTCCCACTATAAATTACAATATGTTCGTACTTTATTTATCTTTAGTAATATCACTACAGCCACTAGTTTCTTTTAAAATCTTTATGCAAAATAAAGTAATAATATGCATATGAGTTGCCTAGCATGATACGAATATTACTATGAGACGAAAAGGAATAGCAAATGCTAACTAGTATATGTTGGTGAAACATGTTAAGAGTATTTCATTTTAAAAGTTGAAAGTTTTTTGGAATGATCCAAATTTAGCCAACTATAAATACGCCTACCCTGCTATAAATTTTCCCCATGAAAAAAGGAAACACTTGTATTTCTCAAAAAACAAAAAAAAATATAATAATTATCTACTCCTGCTCGGATGGCAGAACACGGATGTGTGTGCATGATTCCCATTAAACTATTACTAGAAATTTGAAACGGGTTTGCGATCTGAGGACTTCTATAGAACTATCGAAAGGAGACACAGTATTGGTTTCATTTGGTTAGTTTGGTTTTAGAGGTTTCATCTTACGAAATAGTGTGTAACAGAAAATCAAGTTACTTTAATAACTTATTCAATCAAAGGCATAAGGCCCGGATGGAACTCATAAATGAAGATTAAAGACGATTTTAAACGCAATTACACAAAAAACTTTATGAGATCATTTGGAAGGGAGAAAGTCACACGTTTCACTGCAAAATTATTTCATAAAATTTAGTAATAAGATTTTATACAAAATAAGTATTGCTTCTGAATTTTGTAGATAATAATATTCTTTACCATTCATGAAATGCCATCCTCTGTGACTCATTGAAATTGTTAAATATTTGCAAATATTTACACTTATGCTTCCTACGAAACCAATTTGACAGTCATACGTCATGAAAATCTTTCATAAACATGAGTCACAACCCCAGCCTCAAACTTTTTAGTGATACACTCAGTTTTGGCAAAAGCTTTTTAATTTAGCCTTTGTCAAATGGTAAGTCTTTTATGCAAATCCAAAACATCCGGGTTTTTTTACATTTCCCAACTGAATTACATTCTTTTCCCGTTTTAAATTTTGTCAAAGCAAAAGCATATTAACGCAATAGAAATGCAAATAAATGGTAGGCACAAAAGCCTCTTTTGTCTTACCGTGAAAGTATAAAAGCCATCTGGAACGGGCTGTCCACCGAATTTAATATTAAGCGTATATTCACCAGCATCTTTGACTGTGTAGTAGATGGAAAACGTTCCATCTCCGTTGTCCTCAATGTCGATGTCCACATCGCTGTAAAAATAATTTATTCAAATCATCATTTTCAAAATGAATAAAAACTAGAAAATTGCTTTAAATAATTAATATTCGGGTATGCCTACATTGAATTGTCGTTCACAGGCAGGGGAAGGAAACTAGCACATCCTTTGTAATTAATTACCCATGAAGATTCTAAACTATGAAGGTTGTTTCATCGAATAATCAAAGCAGCTTACGTATTTCAGGAATGTTCTGACTTTGTCTTGATCATGAAAGTAATGAACCGTTTATAAAGCAACGTAATGGTAGCCTCGGAAAATACTATTATAATTATAATTCTGTTGATAAAAATTGCGTAGTCAGTTTGTTTAGTTATTCGGAGTTTCAACGCCTATTCCCCTAAACAATACTTTGTGATTCGGATTTTGGGATGAACATAAATTGATTACAAAGGAACGTCAGAAAATTCGGAAGTAAATTACAAAATTAATTGAGTCGCGTAAAAAACCAACTCCTACACGAGTTCACTTTGTCAGAATAAACAAATCCTAAAGTACAAGTAAAAGTGACTTTTGTTATTGTTCGTGTCCTTCAATGAGCATAAACCTACGATTAGATACTATCATCATTATGAGACATTTCCAAGAATTTTTATAAGAACATTATAGAAAGCTTTCTCTTCAGGGTGATTGCTTGGCAGAATTTATATTCCATTCAATTCTGAACACCGACTCAACTATCATTATGTAGCTTGTTCGTGTTTAAGTGTCTCAACTGATTCTTTGATACTTCACTTTACTCTTAAACATAAATAACTCTACGAAAGAACTGATCACGATCATGAAGAATTTTGAAATAAGCTACGCTATTTTTAGATTTACTAAGTTTTTTTTTGCATTATTTTATTTTATGCATTACATTACATATTGTATAGGTATGCATGCATCATTTCGGTTCGTAAATCGTAATGACAAATATTTAGGCCACATCGGTGCTTATTTTTTTACCAAATGATGAAAGCTTGTTTTGTAACCGTTGAATAATCCGAAAAGGTACTCAATATATTGAACTGCAGAAGTCTACAGTAGAGTCTCGCATGACATAAATTTAACATATGAAATCAACTGATGAGAGAAACAGGAGAAAAGATTGGTTCAAAACACACAAGTAACAATATCATTCATGACATATGAACCTTAATCCCTAGAGGGGTTTTTGATAAATTCACTACATTTTTCTATCGGTTGAGCTATTTCCGATCTTTTATATTCAGCCTGTTCAGATTTTTTATGAAACTAAAATTAAACTTAAATATAGATATGGATTTCTCATACGTACCTTCCAGAAGTAGACCTGATGCGACAGGTTACAGCCCCCAGACCAGCGTTCTTTGCATTTACCGTTATGCAATATTCTTCTCCAATTGTTAAAGCTTGCTGACGTCCTTCAGTGATTTTACATTTGTCAGCCTGCATTGGATTGAATTTATGATAAAAGTCGATCGATTTATGCGCTATCATAAATAGCTTAATCAACAAATAATTGAGTTGATTAACTTACATGACCGGTAGCATAGGATTGAACGCTAAAAGGCGATTGAGGAATTTCCTTTCCTCCATACTTAACGTTAACTTTGTAACGACCACAATCATCAGGGGTGTAAACAGCTTTAAAGGTTCCATCTCCATTGTCAGTAATTTTAACTTTTCTTGGGTAAGTATCAGGTCCCTGGTTAAAGGGGAGTGATAAGTCCATTAGGTTTTGATAGATACTTTGTGTGAAAATAGTATGCGACGGTCACGAATATTTGGGATATTCGTGATAATTTTGTCAAGTTTCTAAATAAAATTACATACCAACACTTGAACTTCGAGGTCACCAAAGCCAGCTTCAGTGGTGTCAACAGTAAAGTCGACAGGAATGGATGCAGGGATACCAGTGGAAGACACACCTTTTCCATGAACTTTAACTTTACCAGGTTCAACTTTTGGTTTCACCTTCATGTGAACCGGTCTATGAAATTGATATATGATCATGGAATCCATTACATCTAATTAATTACTTCACAAAAGTGCTCTAATGTGTTTACTTGCTGTCAAAGCTTACGTGTTTGGAACATCCTTGCCATTCCACTTGACACTGGCAACGATCGGGGTTCCTTCTTTTGGTGGTTTATATGTCACATCGTAAGTACCATCTCCATTGTCTCGTACTTCAGGTTTTTCCTTAGTGCCTAATTGTGAGAAAGTTTCGACATTTAATTAATTAATTTGAGCATAGAGTTCATTCATTATTCTATCAAACGAAAAAAAGACTAAAGGAAAGTACACACTAATAATCTCTGTTTCTCTCATTATAAAGAATCTAATTTATGAGTATCGTATGTACAAAACTTTTAACGTGCAAATAACATAAACCTGTAGTATGCATAAAGCTACAGTATGATTGCCAACAGCTATCGGATCTCTTATCAATGACACACTGCCTAATCCCATCAAATAGTTAACCTTGGGGTCTCATAGTTTAAATCTTTGTTCTTTTTTCTTAAAAAATTTTAAACTCGACCTTTGAAAACGTGTCCAATCACATTTGCCAATTGCAATTCAAGGGCTTGTTACCCATTCTGGTAATTTCCGAACTTTTTGCTTTCAAATTTCTCTTGAGTCAGCATTTTAAGAAAAATCTAACTTCATGAAACTCTATTTGTTTCCAAGATATTGTCAATTTAATTTTTCTAATGAAATATACCAACTAAGCCCAAGATGACTTATGTTCACTAGTACAATCATACTTATTGCTTTACCAAAAGTAATGCTAGAATATAGTAACAGTTTTAATGTGGATGGGTGGAAAACAATTCCTAATTGTAAGCCTCTTGAAAATAAAGCAATCGTTGATATTAACAGTAAAGTGTGAAGCCTAGGGTAAGATATTCCTACAATTTGTTTGTATATTCACCTGTGCTGAGATTAAAAATAAATACTTTTAACGTTGAAATAAATCTAAATGTGATGAAGAAAGTAAACAAATCAATTTTGTTTCAGTAGAATAACTTTCACATACTAATTAAAACTCATTAACAATCATTTATCTAACTTAAAGGCATAATTGTTTCTAATCAGCGTTTAACCATGCATGCCAAACATTCATTACATTATATAATGGCAAGAAAGCAAAATCTAATCTTCTGCCCTCGCGTGCTTCAATGGAAGAAGTGTACAAAAGGCATGGAAAGGGTTTCTCCCAAATGTTTACAGACGGGGATATGGGGAAGTCACTCAGAATAATGGTTTTTACAAAATATGGCTGGGATGGATTTACATAAGAACGGGCAAACAATGATTTTATATGATTCATAGACATCTTATAACAATGAGTCAATTCTGGACTACTTTATGTCCACCATTGACTCATTGTAAGTTAACAATGGTTTTTTAAATGAATAGGGGGGGACTACCAATGTTAAACAAATACCTACGCTACGGTGGGGACTGACAATGGTTTTTACAAAACAAACAGACATGTAGAGACGTTTTATGGTTTTTAAAAAGTTTGTGTGGACAAAAACTGAACATGCATTCATACTATGTGTTTTGATTCAATATTTAATCTCAAGGAAGTACATTTAACAAATGGACAAGAAATATGGTACTTCAACCCCGATGTTGTTGATAAACATACGGGACTATTTTGCTTAAAATAATATTATATGAAAGGAAATAACATAGCACACATGTTCAGCAGATTTTCCCAGATACCCTACACTATAGTACCCCCTTGTAATATCATATAATATGGAAATGTATACGATAAAACACTTTTTCTGAACATAAGTAGCTCTTATCATTTTGATACACACGTGACACGTTTATCTCCCTTCCCTATACAACGAACTGAAAGAGTGATGAGCCCTACAAGTATTATTTTATGATGATAAGATGAAAAGTCATTCATTCATACTTTTGGCTCTCGAAAACACTCAGATAATTAGTCGACAAGGGCTTGACAAAACATGATGTAATCCCAATCCCACTTGAGAGTTTTGTAAGTACTTGAAGTATTATATGATGGTTACACCTTGATTCTGATACACTGATCAGTACTAGTTTTTGCTTGTTAGGCTTACATTTATTATTTGCTTAAGTTTGGCCGTGGTTTGGTCCGAGTGAAATGATTTATCATGAATGAGTGATTAATAGTTGTAAGTTGTCTATATATGACATGAAAAATGATTGATCAACCCAACGCAACTGATTTTATGCTGATAATTCCTTCTGAGTTTGGTTAGAACAAAGGTCTTCATCAGATATGACTAATTTTATACAACCTGTTTACATGCCACGACCAATTTGAAAAATGCATGGTATCATAATACCCAGTATTTGGGAAGTTTGTTATTTCAACGAATCAAATATTATAGAGGATTAAGTGATGCTCATATCTAAGAAAGTGAATCCCTTGTCTTATCAAAAAAAACCCGCGGTTGAATATAATGTTCTATATTAGAGAATTATAATATGTGCTTGAAACTCACCAAGAATGTCTACAGTCATAGGAGCCTTTCCAGCTTTAGACCCGTCAACTTTGAACGTTTGAGGAATTCCTTCACGTACATTTTTAGGATCTAATCCAGGTCCAAATGCTCTAACGGAAGTAGTGTCCACTGTGTAATCCACTGGAACTTTGAATGGAGAACCTAAAAATACAAATTAAGTAGAAAAAGCTTGAATTGTATTCTAATCACATCCCGTTGTGGAATTCCTGCTTTAATAGCAAAATATGTTTCTACGGTGTACTGCATTAACGATTCGAATTTGACACTTGATTTATGCTTTCTTTCAAATCACCTGGAATATCTTGATCAGCAAACTTAATGCTGATGTCATAGTCCCCAGGTTCTGTTGGGATGTATTCAACCGTACAAGAGCCATCTCGATTGTCCTTGCACGTCATTTTAGCTTCTGAAGGACCTTCGATTGCCAAACCCAGTCCTCCCGTACCAGCTCCTAAAACAAGAGAATTTTCAGATTCGGTTACTTTCTCTTTTTTACAAGAGATAGATACCAGTCAGCCCGATCTAGTAATCTAAAGTGATACTTAAGCCTCAAAAACAGCACACATACCTCTTGTTTCAATAGTAAAAACATTGGATTTGTTCACAACGCCCCTTTCTAATCCTGGTCCAAATGCTTTTACTTTCTTTGGATCACAGCCTCTGCGTACATTTACAGCAAACGGACTACCAAGAATGGGGACTCCATCGTAAAGAATGTCTATCAAATGGGTCCCTTCTTCAAATGGAGTGTAACTGATTCGATATGTGCCATCTGCCATGGGAGTTATATAATTGTCCGTCTTAGCTCCCGAAGGATTTGTTATTGTACATGTCACTTTTCCTCTTGGCGTTGTGCTTGACAAATTCCTTGTGTCCACAACAAAATCCGTGGGGGAATCAGCAAATACACCTGCAAAAAGTAGGAATTTCTTTAGTGTAGAAACTATAGTCTCATGACCTTCATTTAGGCTCAGGCTATTGCAAATAAAAAGTCACAGCTAAAGTCAGACTGGCATGCCAAACTTTGAGAAACGCCAAATTAATTAAAACTTAATTTGGATTGTTAACTTCATTATAAAACGCTATTTTTGTTAAATCACACAAAAACACACACTTTGAGTTTGTATAACAATAAATCATAGGCGCGAGGAAAAAAACGAGAATGGTTAGTTGCATTCTTGCATTGCATTCACCACACTGAAAAAACTGAAACTTCACAACACGTCTAACAAGTCACTCTATCCATGCTGACCATACCATGAGGCATAATTCCATTTCCAGAAACTTTAATTCTTTTGAGGTCTGCTTCAGGGGATATAAATGCTTGAAAAGGTGATCCTGGTATGTGCTCATCGTTAAAAGTAATATTGATCGAGTACTCTCCCATTTCTGTTGGAAGATAAGCGACTGAGCAGGTACCATCTCCATTATCACGGCAATTTATGGCAGCTTCACAAGGACCCTCAACTGTAACTCCTAAACCCCCTTGACCCGCACCTCTTGTATCGATCATGAACTCCGCTGGATGATTTATCATGCCCCTTTCAAGGCCAGGACCACTAGCAAGAACTCGCCCTGCATCACTTCCGTTCATGCACATGAGTCTATAAGGAGCTCCTCGAAGTGGTTCCCCACCAAAGGAAATGCTCAGAAGATATTCTCCCAATTCGGTAGGAGTGAAGTTCACCAAGAAACCTTCTGAGCTGGGAATGACATGAGCTTGAACTTTTGTTCCCGACGGAGTTGTTATCGAGACTGCTATATCTGCTTTACCAGCTCCTTGAGTGATCACTTTAAACTGCTGAAGACTGTTGATTGGTGCAACTTAAGAGAATCGCACAAGTGTGGATCAATAAATTTGAAACGGTTTAAAGAAACAAACATCTTACTATACTTCTTTCTTTACGCACCATACTAGGCTTTTAATGAACTAAAGAACACCGAGACTTCAAATAAAGCCTTTGATGTTCAGCACAACCTCTCCACACTCTTCAGTCAATATATTCGAATTTAGTCTCGTGAATTTAGTTTCATCATGATAATAATTGAACTATCATAATTTAATAAAATGTGACTTACTTGGCTCCAATCCATCCACTTTCACTTTTGAGACATCGACATGAGGCTGAACAGGAACACGGATGGGGCTTTGAGGAACTTCTTGTCCAGCATATTTCACGCTCACCTACACAAAGAAGAATAATAAAAATGAAAGTACATCACTTCTTCGGAAGTTGATTTATCCCCCCTCACTCCATTGACTTCATACAAAATGAAACCCCTATTTACAATACAAACCTTATAGTTTCCCGGAGTTGGTGGGGAGTAGTCAACGGAATAAGACCCATCTCCATTATCGGACAGTTCATATGTGACAGGGTGTCCTTTCTCGTCGACAATGGCCACATGAAGATCTCCAGGACCGGCTTCTCTTGCGTCGATATTAAAATGGGTAGATTTACGCGATTTAACTCCCTTTTCAACTCCTGGACCAAAGACCTGAACCTTAGACGGATTTGTTGGTTGTGAAACGAAGACTCTGAAAGGGCTATTCTTCGCAGGAACGCCTCCATAATTAACCTGATTGAGCAAACGATTAAATGAATTGATTCTCTTTTGCCAATTTACTAGTTTATTGAGGGGGATGAGAAAATTGGTAAAATTTGATTTACTTGGATAGTATGCTTGGCACCTCGTTTTGGCATGTAGCTACAAGAATGAATCCCATCGCTAGTTTCTCTCACTTTAATTTCCACAGGGTTATACTGAGAATCCATAACCTATGAACATTAAGTTGAAACAAAAGACATTGTTAAAGTTATATACAGTTTTATGGGTGATAAATGTGACAAGTTATTTAGTCTCTTGAAAGGCTTACATTGACATCAAGCGGCGCAGAACCTCCACGCCTGGTGTCCACAGTAAAATCAGAGGGTTTGTTGATAACAATTCCAGTTGGCTCTAATCCAGGACCATGGCACTCCACCTAATTCGCATAGTAGTTTCAAATTGAAGCATAAGGAGCCCATTGATTTTTTTAAATAATAATTTTGTCAGAATTTCCAAAGACAGTATCATACCAATTCTGGATGAAACTCTCCCTTAGGCATTATCTGAGCCATGTAAGGTGACCCGGGAATGTCCTCATCGTCACATAATATATGCACAGCGTATTCACCCGGAACCGTCGGTAAGTATCGAACATCTGCTGATCCATCTCCATTATCATGGCAGTCGATTTTGGCTTGAGATGGGCCTTCTATACTAAAACCTGAATTGGATTAAGAGAGCATATCGATTAGACCAACATATTGTTACAAGATCTCGTTTGATCAAATCAAATAAGTGAATTTCCATACCTAAGGCACCAGTTTCTCCATTAGTTTCAACAGTAAAGAGAGCTGGATATGTTGCAACTCCATTAGTTAATCCTGGTCCGTAAGCTTTTATGGCAGATTCCTTATAAGGTCCAACGTTTACTTCAAAAGGCGATCTGGGTATCTCTTGCCCACCATATGTTATCATAATAACATATCTTCCTTCTTTTTTGGGATGATACACACAGTCATAGGTGGTCCCAGTTGTTTTGCGAATATTAACTGTTTCATTTACCCCACCTACAAAAGTATTGCGGTTTGTAGACTCTATTTGGGGCAATACGTGCCAATCATGTCAAGTGTGAATTATTATTATTTATACCTGGACCAATAATCCTAACTTCCACTTTCCCTTCTCCAGCCCCTTCGGTATGAATTCTGAAATCTGCGACATCCTTCACTCTAACCCCTTTAGGCTGAAGTCCTCGACCTGAGGCTCTAACTCTTTTGGCATCACTAATAGGAGCAACGGCAACTCCAAAAGGACTTTTAGGAATTGGTTTCCCCGCAAAGAAGACATTAACGGAATGCAAGCCAACAACTGAACTGGCATACTCACATCTCCACACGTCTTGACTAATTTGACGAAGTTTAACAGGCACTGTGTTTTTTTGGCCACTTGGGTCTAGAATAATTACTTCTGGCACACCTTTTCCAGCATCTAAAAAATTGTGTCATTATTTTACTAAACCGTACAAAATAATAGGTTTGCTTCTCCTATAAAGTCTTCTAGCAAGAAATATTATACTCTGATTCAGACAAAAAAGACACAAACCTTTTGTAAAGATATCAAAATAGGTTGGTCTTCCAATAACAACTCCTTCAGGTTCGAGCCCAGGACCAGAGGCAGTGACTTTTGATGGATCACCAGCATGTCCTTCAACAACAACGGTGTAAGGAGATTTGGGGATTTCTCTGCCAGCAAAAGTAATCGAGACATTATGTTGGCCTTCTAGCCTTGGAGTGTACGAAATGCTGTACGTGAGATTCCGATCGTTATTAAATCTTATATCCACCTAAAAAATTCATCCATCAAAGCAAACACTCGGCTTAGATTGAATACGAAATAGAAAACACAATTTCTTCCAATCTTACAAAACACGTTTTGGCAATACTAACCGGTAGCTTTTCTCCTTTAGGACCATCTACAATCACAATAACGTCCCCTTTTCCGGCAGAGAAAGTCTCCACAGTAAAATTGGCTGGGGCTCCTACTACTGGACCAGTTGGTTCTATTCCAGGTCCATAAGCTCTTACTCTATATAGATACAAGGTGCACAAACTCTCGTAAAACTTCCATCAAATGTCCCAAAAAATGTTAGCTTTAGAGAACGCAAACTTAGTCACCACCGCATCATTAATCATTAAATCATTAGGTAGCACAGAATCATTCAGAAGCAAAAAATAGTAATGCTTCAACTTTTTTTCCACACATTTGATTGACATGCATAAATTCATAGTAGTCTCAATTTCACTTCAAATCCTACAAACATCGTTTTAAAAAATATCACTTTCAGTTTTTTGTGAAACTATTAAATGAATACGACAAAGGAAACACGATGGAGCCATATTTTCCCTTCAGTAGCAACCTGAATTAATCAAAAGATCATCATTCGACACACAAAGAGAGATTCATTAGTAGGAAAAGTCACAGCATACAAACTAATGGACTACATTTTTCACAGTTCTGCATGAATTTTCAAGGGATAAATTACCTTGGTGGTGGGACACTAAATGTATTTTGATTCGAGCCGACATGACATGACATGTGACATGTGGAGAAATCAGATCAGAAAAGTACCATTAATACATAACAATATATATATATATATTTATATATACCATTCAGGTAAAATACAAATGCACTTTGCCACAGGGAAAGGGGCTGACAGCTTGGGAATTGGTGTAACAGAAGTTTTTGTTGATTGTGATAGACACAAAAAAACGCACCGGTGGAAAATTTATAAGGTATTTGCATTCATTTCTTTCCACATGGTGATACATTTATTTACGGTAAGGTAAACTTTGCTAATGGGAACCAAGACTCACCTGTTTGGGTTTGTCCTTTGTCTGATAGGAGCATTAGGCTTTAGTTTGGCACTTGGGTATTGAGACAAGTAGGTCATCATCGACTGCTCATCAATATTCGGGTTGATCAGCTCTTCTGGTTTTATTAGCTAAATTTAAAGCATTAAAAAAATTATAGCAGTCAAATAAAAATTCAATATCCTTCAGTCCTCACTACATTTCTTTTTTAACACCACCAAAGGCTTAATCAGTCATAAAGAGTCTTCCAAAGTATTATGAAAATAGCCTCATTTTAAGCTTTATATTTGAGTGTGTTTAGGGGAAACATTCTCCTGCATTCTTTTATTCTTTCTAGTAATAAATCTTGTATGGAAAATTCAGATTTTTAATAATAAAGACCAACCTGGCGAACATTGAGCCAGTCGTCAGCCAATCCCATGGCTTCTGATGCATTTTGCAAAGCATCCTTAGGGTTCCAGTCAGGCCAATCCGGGCATAAACCTATTCACCACAAGGATATTAATCATTCATGAATTCAGATCTTAGATCCATTTGCTCAAAGAAGGCAAATAAATTCTAGATAGTTTTATAAGCCTATAAGTAGAACTGTCCATGAAAAATCCGATCCCAGATCAGAAACCATTATTAAATCTGCGTTTTCTCTGTCCATAATATTTTATACTTCCCTTACTCCCTTCTACCACCAACTAGCATTGATAAATTCGAAAAGAAAAACGTTACGACTTTTTCACTTTACCTGGAGCCACTGCATCAACCAGGGCACCCACAGCTCTTCCATCATTCCAGTCTGACGTGAAGTTGTTAATAGGAAGATCAGGGATTTTACTCTGAACCCAATGAAGAAGTCTACGGAAGTGAACAGAACATAAATTATCTACAAGCGATTTTCAACAAATTTATAACCAAAACGATAAATAAAACCTCAAACGAAGACACTATTTAGTTATTTATATAACAAAATTACTAAAGATTACAAACTAAAAGTAAGTCATTACCAAAGTATAGAACCAAAAGATTATATAACCAAACATCAAGTCGAAGTTTTAGCTTACTTTTTTCGGTGACTGGAAATTGCCCCGATTCAAGAGTGTGAGAGAGTTAAGCGATAAAAAATTCAATAAATATAATTTTGTATGTTAGGTAAAAAGCGTATAATATGGCTTTGATGATGCCTGCTTTAGTTTTTATGAGTCATTCTGAAGCAATCAGGAAGCATGCATCTTCATTGTTAGACCATCAGTGTGCCAAAAACTCTTTCTTAAATGTTTTCACTTTCACCAAATTCAGTGTATTTGGTATAAAAATGTCCTTTTTTCCGAAACGATAGGGGGAAAAGAAGACAAATTAAATTACCTTTGTTTTGGCGTTGGGCCTTTTTCTCCTTGTTGAGGGTAGTCTTCTTCTCCTTCCCATACGGGCATGGAAATGGAATAGTGAAGGATAAGCGTCCATATTAGGCCCAATATTAGTTTCAATTTACAGTCCACTATATCTGATGAATCTAATTGGCAACAATATATTAAATAGTTAATGGATGATTTGCTACCAAACAAATTATTGGTTTAATCAACATCATTAAAAAATCGTTTTTTTTGTCCCATCTGGCACGATTTAAGTATCATACCTACCTTGAATCAAGCAATTAAGAAGAATGAAATATTGAAAGGGGCATGAGATACAATCCTATACTTTCTTGTTGCTCAATCAAATCATGAGCCATTCTAATTCTAAGTATCAATTTCTTTATTACAGACCTCCAAGGAGGTGTCATGAGATGTCAATCTTCCCATTACGGCATGTTATTATTATTATTATTATTATTATTATTATGATTATCTTTCTTAAACAGGTACAACAAACCCAACTACCAAATCAAACCATGTAGTCTTGATTCTCCAATGTTGACCAAAAAAGGAAATATTGGTCAGCAAGAGTCAACAAGGGGTATAAATTGTTTCAAATGATATAACTCTTTATTGTTAGTCCTCAGCACGGGACAAAAAAAGAAGGTCATTTGATTCAGAATAGTCAGGTACAAGAATGGGATACAAAGTGACGGGTGAGCCAGACAGGGACAACTTATTGCTTTTGACAGATCTTTTCAAAGCTCTTTTCAATTGTCTCTTTTTATCTCTACACAGTATATTTTTCTACCTGTGTATATTCCTGCCGTGTTAAATTTGTCATTGATAAAACTATTTATTTTTGATGTGCATTTACTACACTATCTTTAATACTCCAAATCCTTTGGAATAAACTTCATCGTCTTACTTCTAGTCACTTAATAAGTATAGGTACCTTTTTTACCATAATATTCTTAATGTATATAAACTTCCTTTATACCTTAAATGAAATCTTTGTGTGCTTTAACTCACTACGAGCTCGACTATTATTGTGGTTTGAAAGATAGCTAATAATGACAGATTACTCCTCAGCCATGTAGTAAAATTACCTGAGTAAGACAAATGGAGACATGAACGATGGAACTATTAGAATGATAGGATTTTTTACTACTACTTATAAAGTTTAAGCAATAAAGTCGTTAGTGCGTACATTAAAGTCTTTGTCTACGATACAATATTTCTACACGAGACAAAGTTTGGATTTAAAAATTCCAAACACAAGCTGTTAAGTAAAATCTCAGCTCAGTGCATACTACTGTTGTGACATTATGATTAAAGATGACAATGGCTAGGGATCACTTACATCATTGGTGTGTCTATACAGTTTTATGACAAATCTCACGTAGTGCCTAATCGAAGTTTTGTTGTGAGTATATGAGCATTAGGTATTTTAAATTGAACGTTCGTCTCTGTTTATAGCTTTCTGAGGCTAATTTTTAAAGAAGAAAAGATATAGAAGAAAATTGGTGCCATTACTGACATGATGTAAAAAGGCTTTTACCATAATCATTTTATACTATGCAATATATCTTTAGTACTTTTATCAAACTCATTTCCGACATCTTAAGCTTTTAAGACTAAGCATGATCAACTGCTGCAATCTCAATATTGTCGAAAGAAAATGTTTCTAAAAAAACTAGGTAAGCTGATATGATATTAGAAACCTGGAGAAAATATAAAGCAAGTGAAACTCTTGGTCGTGTATTTATAGTGTAACGAGGCTTAATCATGCTCTGCATGCATCATTTTGTCAAAATATTGTTCAAACTAAACTGACAGTATTGTAAGGATGAGATAACAGGAAAGCCTTTTTCTATTGAGATATACAAGGGAATAGCGGCTGTGGTGGTGGTGTGTGACTTAGGACTTGATCAATAAACTTAAGTGCATTTCTAGGGAATCATCGGTAAGTATCTACAATACAAATAGGATTGAAGGGAAAGAACAATAATCGAAGCGGAACAACCTTGATGATAAATGAAAGATAGACAGACACTCCTCTCGACGGTTAATTTTGCTACATCCATCATCGAAGGAATGCATTTATTTGCTTTGCATTTCATAAAACATTGCCAACCGAAAGCTTATCTTACCATGGCATACATTTTCATACTTACTATGAAAATTAGTTTTTCATAGCTCTAACTTTGCATTTTCGGCTTTAATAATTTCGTATAAAATTATAATGAGACAGGCTAATCTCCAGGTAGTAAAATAGACTACAAAATGACATTTGCATAGAATTCAGGTCAGAACACGATGAATTTCAATTAACTTAAAAGACACATCCCGATCCTTTGCAAACTATGGTATCCGTTTTGTATAAAAACTAAGGTTGGTAATGAGACTATTCATTTATGAGCTAATGATGTAAAACTCGATTTCTAGGTTTATGTTTACTCATCATTATCATTGGTTTCCGATGTGTTATTAATTTACAAAAGTGCTATGATGATTTTGCACTTAGCAAGTATCATAAATAAGTAGTTCATAAAACAAACATGGGATATGATACAATTACAGCTTAAAATTGCATCTGCAAAGCATAATAAGCATCCCAAAAATTTGAGCTTCATAACATTGCATTATGAGCTCATCAAGACTTAAGAATAAACATTCACATTGAAGACTTCAGCCGTACTGAAACAATCGATATCATTAATCACTTATCTCGATCTGAAGAATCAATTGAAAAAAAATTGTCACCCTAATCCTCCAATGTATCTACATCGCTTATCATCATCATTACAAATCACACTTGAAATGTTTCAAGGATCATCAACGAAGTTGTTGAAGTTGAATGAAGTAAAAATCCACACTTATAAATAGTTTTGATGTATATCAAAAGAGGAAAGTAGATATAAGTTTGAGTGTCTTTTATCTTGTTGAGCTGTGGATGCACTATATTACGATCAATACCGCAAGTAGCCATTTCTATAGACGGGGTTTACTTTCGGAATAGTAATCATTGTAGTATGAGATCATCCTCACTACCATCATCATCATCCGTTTGTACCTCTACTTATCTCAATTCAGTTGTGGGACGTGTTTCTAGCATAAATCTTTCCTTTACAAATGACTCCCCACTTGCTCATTCATATTAATGTTCTAATACTAAATCAAATCTCTGTCCATAACTCTGGTCTACTTTTGATTCACATCCATTATTATATAAACCTGCGGAATCACCATTTCTTCAAAGGATGTATACAGTGATGCACTTAATTGCCAAAAGTACTTCAGTTAATGTGTTTCTAATTACTAAAAGCTACTGACCGGTTATTATTATTGTTAGAACTTTCATCGATGCAGTTCTGAGCTACCAGCCCGGCTAAATGTATACATCCTTTATGCAGACACCACCGTAATCAGTCCAATAAACTTGACATGACGTGACGGGTAATGCGTTGAGATGAGTTGAACTAAATTTCATCCCTTCTGTTCTATACTGTACTAGAATTTAAGCCCGAATCAAAAAGCTTAAGGTAAAAATAAGTTATCAAATGCATTGAAACAGTAAAAATTGAATGAAAGCATAATATTCGTGGTAAACGTAAAGTGGCCTTGTTAAAGTCCAAGATTAATGTTTTAAAACCTGTAGTACGGATTCAACCGGACTCCAATTTTCGGGGAGTTTTCGAGATAGAGTATTAAGACTGTACGTCAAAAACTGAGGAAACGCATGTAACACAACAACAATTTCCTTGTGATTGTATAATAATCATGAATCAAGTATAATTTGCAATTTAGTACAATCTGCAGCATTTGAATATTATGAGAAACTCGACTCTATTGAAATCATTTGTCTGCATTCACGAGAGTACTATAAAGATTATAATTCGCTGGGTCGGTTGGTGGGATGCTAGATTTTAGCTTTTTCATTGCAGAAGTTCTATCTAACAAAATCGGAGTTGTAAAAATGTACATCAGATTACTCGTCATTATCAAGAAACTACTACCTAGCCCATTGGTGGTGTGGTTTCATACAAACGTAAAAGGTATTATTATTGTTATTACCGTTTAATCCCTTCTTGTTCTATGTCTGCTTGTAGAGTAGCAGTATTATCTAAATTCTTATCTTATATAAGAAAATTCAAGAAAGACAAAATTAGCAAAGAATTCATACGATTTGAGAGAATTTTTGAAGCCTGCCAGTTATTTCATTCCAAATTAGGTGAAAATTAGCAAGACACTTGATTTAAATTAGTCTCTGTTTCAGACGCCGTTATGATTATAAGAATTAAGCTTGCTTACGCATTCACCAATTTTGCACCTAATTTTCATACTTGTCTCTCATTTACTTCGTGTTCAAGTTTTGGCACAAAAGTTGGTCTAGCAATTTATTCTATTCTTATTTCTTTTTATTCTTTTTCAGCAAAAATGTATCTGCATGATTATATGATTGCATTTACTGAATGGTTTTGATGACAAAATAGTTTCCACATTAAATGTCAAGTGTCAAATACATTTCCTGGGTACTTTATGCCTTATTTTTGTTTTAAAAGAATTTACTTTGAATTCAGTCATGTGCAAACCCTATCTCAGATAGTCATAGGAAATTTATTTGTATCAGGATTTTTGTCTGAAAAATAGAACAATGAAGCAAAATCTTTCAGGTTACAATCCCTATTAAAAA
This sequence comes from Isotoma decorata, assembly GCA_034698605.1. NCBI lineage: Eukaryota > Metazoa > Arthropoda > Collembola > Entomobryomorpha > Isotomidae > Isotoma > Isotoma decorata. Next base: position 40,518 of record JAQGBU010000221.1, read on the forward strand.
GTACTGATGAGAAATAGAATACGTTTTAAAACCATTTATGCAAAAAATAAGAAAGGATGACGTATGAGATATATTAACCGGTCTAACGCCATTTTAAACTAACTCATAACACTAATGATGATGACGACTACGACATGATATTTGTATGAAGATGACAAAGAAACTGATGACTTCTACCCGACAAACATTTAATGTAGAAATACAAATTATGCTCATATGTAAAATTTTTACAAGGCTGGAAAGGTATCCGTACTTTTGCAATTTCAGCAAAAGCATTCATCCAAGATCTAATTCCGATGAGTAAACATTTTTTGATTAAAAAAGCCACCGACCACCAACAACCTGCCTACTATAGCACATCTGCAACATAATTAAATGTGCAATAAAAATAAAAAAAAATACTAAAAACCTGCATGAGAAGTACATTTCAACTCTGTAAAATAATGATTATGAGCTAAACCTCATGGCCAGTTGTAAGCTGTGTTTTATAATTCACAAAAAAATTAAACATGTACATTTTAAAACTGGCAAGACCAAGTACACATAAAATAATACAATAATGGATTCTAATGTACATATTTTCCAAGAAAGATACTTTACCGTAGTAGTTGGTGAGATTATAAAACTAGTATTAACTATTCTATTAGAAACGACCTTTAAATTCGGTCCTAGATGAAGTCATGGGCTGATGATGTGGTATTTCTGGTGCGGTATGTATGCAATGCATGCATCACCAGAGTGGTATCAACTAAAGAATAAATGGTGTTGGCGTAAGTGTGCAATTACATAGTTGACTGACTGCATCCACACATATCTATCTCTCTAACTAACTTGAAATTCAAAATCCTAACTATAACTATATCATTTAAAAGTTATTTTATTATTCATCCTAGTTCATGATGTCAGTCGGTTCATTTAAAAACAACAACAAGTGTGTCTGGTCTCCTGTTGCGGTTCATCAACAAAGAATGCACCTTCCCCATAACCAGATGATGCTCATATGAGAGTATAAAGGTTTTTTTTTAATTTCACTTCAAGAACAAGAATGTATCAACCAACTCCCTTGTCTTTTAAAAAGCTTCATAAAAATGCATATACAATCTCCCAGATAATAATATGATACCTCTTGCAAAATAATCATATTGTTATGAATATTTTATCGTTCTATATAGAATATAGAATACATTAAGCTAAGTTACTCTTGTTCGCTTAGAATTGCAACTAGCTTTACTTTTTGGTAGTAAACTTAACTACCTTTAAACTTTTACTTTGCATTTTTGCTAATAGTATTTGGTCATATTATAATATCTTAGCCACTAACTATTCAATCTTTTTCATATACAAGAAAAACAAGAACCACAACCCGGCTTTATGCATTTTCCCTCGATGACATCATGTAACAATTGAAGAATGTTCTTTAGTAGTTTTTTTTTCAAGTTTAGCTATGTCAGCAGGATTATATTATTACAATACATATGTTTAACCTAATCTTTAGCACTGAAGTAGGCAGTTAGGCCTCTCCAGTAGTTGTAATGTGTCGGGTATAAGAGTATTATCATTTATCATAGATGATTATCTTCATGAGTGATACTACATTATGAGGATGATAATGAAAATAATGTTAGTAAAGTATGAAGATATTATGAAGAGGCTGGGAGAGCTTGCATTTGATCTTGCTGATCTCAGACCACTTACTAGCAACCTACTGGATGCCAACCTGGTTTTCACAACTTTTCTGACAAGGCTTAAAGACACTTTTCATATGTCAGCAAAATTCCTACACATGGACTACATGACACCAAAGGACTTAAGTACTTGGAGCTTGTCATGGCTTTATAACAGAGAAGAATCAACTTCAAACTGAAAATTATTTTGCATGGGGAATAAAAATACTTTTATTTGACAAGAAAAAGATGTTGTGTCATAGAAATATGAAAATGTATTTGCAAAATGGTTTTGACCAAGTATCTTAATGCAGTGAAGATCGTGTGTAAGGAAAAGAGATGATAAAAATGAGTGAGCATAAAGCAAAAAACTGCAGGATAAGAAGCATGCACTCACGAAATGCAATTCCATATAAAGAAACTTTTGATTAATAATTTCAGAGATGAATTTAATTTTCCCATTTAATTTTTTTACTATTACATAGCATGATTATGTTATTTGCTCCTTTTTTATTATAATCATGATGAAGAAGTCTAATGGAATTGGATAATAAATAGGAATTACCTCCTGTAGTGAGTCAAGTTGTTTTAAGATTGTATGCAAACATGTATAATATGGAAAAATCGTCCAAGTAGTAAGTATTACTTAGGCGTTTGTCCATGTAAATAATCACATGGTGTATGTATGGGCCTAGTGGATTTAATAATAATAATGATGATAATATAGTACCGTCGGATGGACTTATAGTGTTTGTGTGGGTGGGTGGATCACGAATTAGGGTATTGTTGTTTAGTCATAGTGTAACATGAATGTACACACTTATTGTTGTGTTTAAAGTAATGAGATGAAATGTAACCCCGGTTTTCCTGACTCTTTCTGTTACCCATTTACGATGTGAAACAAATGTGTCAAAAAGCATATAACTTTTAGTATCGTGTAAATTGACAGGTAGAAAAGTAAGATGAAAGGTAAAAAGGTTTTCATCCCTATTATGCCTGACTCAACACTCTGAAAAGAGTTATTGTGCAGGTAATAGAGAAAAGAATAATGTTCATGTTGAACTGTGCTGGATTGGATCACCTGTCTAAAATCCTATATTATTGGTTTGGTTCATGAATTATTTCTATGCATGGGAATTTCCACTCACGAGCCAAGAACGATGATCTCATTTTTTAGAGTTAATAGAAAAAAGTATATGAGGATCAGGGGAGATGAAAATAATATCAATCACTTTTTCGGAATTTCACAACTTGGTTCTACTCACCGATATTGACAATCCGAATCCCTTCAACCTTTTCCAGGAACTCTAATGCAACTGATACATTTTCCAATTTCTGAGACCGAAAGTTAGGTCTTGGTGTATGTTTTGGAAGTTTTTTTCCCGATAGAACTTCAATAAGGGCTATAAGTCTTAGCCCATCGGATAAATCCGTCTCGAGGTTACCCACATTTTTCAACACAGTTTTAAGATGCTCGTTAGCCCACCGGGTGAAGGTGTTTTGTTGGATCCTTTTCCACTGGGCATCTTCGGCCAAATCACGCTCAGCGTCCACCATTTCTTCGTCGTCAGGTGCACACTGGTCTGCACCGATACCGACGGGGCTGCCCAAGACATCTTGCTGGTGCTGCATATTTTGCCCACCCTCCCGAGCCACCACCTCGTCAACATTCATCTCGCCTCTCCCCTCTCCTTTAAATCCTTATTGTATTATGATACTTCACGTTTACCTGTAATCACCACACAATAATAATATTATACATTCATTTAATACTTTGCCCTAACTTGGAATACCTACAGTCTCATATCAAACCATATCAACCATATAATACATCTGTATAAATAACATTCATCTCATCTTCATACCTAAGCATTTCATGATAATGTTAAATTGTATACATACATTTTACGTATACAACACACCTGAGCTAAATAATCCACTGATATACTCTCATCTACTCTGTACTACTACTACTGCAACTGCACAGGTATAAGGTGTTCTCCATAAGAAACATCCCTCCAGTTTTTTATCAAGTTCCTCTCCAAAAACCAAGTTTCCACTCCATCCCATTTCATGATAACTTGATAACACCATCATAAGAGTAATGTAGTGACATTACTCTTATAACCAACCTTAAAGGGAAATGAAACTTACTGAAACCCTATACATTTAATTTCACTTTTCTATGTCCCATACATGATATTTACTTCGAAATGTGATGTGATGATGCATCCAACCTTTTCTGGTTTTTTTCATCCAGTCTAAACCCCGAAGAGTTAGAGTATTCCAATGCTATGCAATGTACACAGAATGATAAGTATGACTTTTTTAAAGGCTTTCAGGATTCAAAGCCATCAAATACTCTCACTCTCGTTCAACTATAGATGAAGGAAGGAATGCATGATACGATCTGCCAACTACTTATTGCAGTTGGTTTAGTACAAATTGTTTGAACTCCCTAATCCTGCTTTAATAAATATGCTCCTGTTATGAGAAATTCTATTCAGATAAAACACAATACATTAATCCAAGATTTTTTATAACATAACCTGTGAAAGTGCAAGCTGCTAAAAGATCTAGACTTTAGTTCGTGCCATTATAAAGGTGAAATTACACTGTCCTGCAGAATGCAGAATGCAGAATGCAGAAATCTGCATGAAGAATTCTGCATTTCTG
>JAQGBU010000222.1:0-44722 GCA_034698605.1 Isotoma decorata
ATTTTGTGGAGACCATTTTGTGGAGACCATTTTGTGGAGACCATTTTGTGGAGACCATTTTGTGGAGACCATTTTGTCCGGAACCCGATTTAATTGAATTCAGTAATAGTAGATTAACGTATTTAAACTATTTTTCCATGTTTCATTGTTTTACGAGGAGGTTATAGAATAGGAATAGAATAGGAATGGAATAGGAATGGAATAGGAATGGAATAGGAATAGAATGGGGAGCTGTCAATCAATCACTCATTTGGAGACAGCATAGACTAGCTTAGCATAATAATAATGACTAAATTCAGAGCATTCATTTTTTAATGTTTCAGCCACAACAATATAAAATATTTATACTTTATTGAATAGAAGATTGAGGGAATAAGAACAAGCTCTACTTAACTTCTGATTTTATCCACGTTTGTGGCAAATAATTGAATCTGAGTGTTAGTATCAAGGTATCTTTGGTTGGAATGAAGGGAATGGTGAGCCTTGAACCATTTTCTTCCATAAATAACAAGTTCAGCTAAAAAAATGTCTATTTTGCGTGAGTTAGAATTGAAGGAACATTTATTCCTCCCTAGAATAATGAGAGTAAGTACAGGGATTGAGTTATGCATGAAATGTGTTTAAATGCCTCAAGGACTTTTACAAGTAAAGACCTGCTCCTTTGAGGCTCAATATTCTGTTTGAAATAAGGGCCCTCCTTGCAGGCTAATATATACGGGCATTTGAAATACTTTTAATTTAAATTCTAATGTTAATTTGATGTTTTGTTATTTCAGGGGATGAAACGTCTTGGAGCTCTAATCCGAGAAGAACAGAAGCGACAATAAATGAATCCCTCTTCATTCTTAGCAACATTTTTTTGGAAATTTTGAAGAGGAATTTTAACCACTTTCTCCATTGCCTTATTACCATTCTTATTTGGAAATGATTAAACAATTATATTTTTACATCTTTCACATCCAAACCATTTTCTTTATTAGCTCACACATTTGCGCAACTACAACCTTCACACTTTTATCATTTTTAACGTAAAAGTGAATTTAGGAGCCCATGAAGGCTTTTTATTTCATCCCTTGAAAAAGGCTACGCTTGGCTTATTCCCAGGCCAAAGGCTTATTTCTTCAAAGGAAAATCCACGAAATTATATTCTAAACAAGAAACAATTAATTGGAACAAAATCCAACCTTTTTTAGAATTTTGGAAAACCCGAATTTCATTTTTTAGAATTTTTATAGAAGGAGTTGATCAGAGTTATGCAGTTAGGAATGGGCCTCCTATTCCACACCCAGTTATTGAGAGGGATTCTAATTCGGGGGGGGGGGGGTCTAATTCCAGTTTAGTATCAGAGTGTATTTCATGATCATCATAATAAAATGCTACTAGTTGTAAACGGATAATTAGAAAGAGTTAATTGATTTAAAAAACTTTATCTCTATTTTATTATAAAAGGAGAGAGAGAGAGTTAAAGAGGTAATTAAAAATAGTTGATATAAATTAATTTTCTTTGTCTTGTTTAGTGGGAATCATTCCATTTACTACTGAATCTGTTGTATTATAAAATATTCCGTTTCTAGCTTGTCCGTTTGTCTGTGGGTTTGGTCTTGAACCACCCCCTCTTGGTCCACCTCCCCCTTCAAAAATCAAAATTAAATTAAAATCTCAATTAAATAGGCTAATAAGGTAATTAGAAAGGTGTAAGAGTTACCTTCAAAGAGTAATTTTTCTACTTTCATGAATGGAGTTTCCACAGTTATTGTGAAAAAGAATCCGACGAGGAAAGCCATGATCAAATGGCCAAAGAATGCGTACATCTAAAAGCAACAATTTATAAGGGTTAGCGTGAATGTGGATTTAGAAGCCCATGAGGGCAATCGTGTCAAAGGCATTATTTATTTGCGTTTAAAAGGAGAGGGTGTGGTTTTAAAGGGCTAGGTGGTTTTAAAGGGCTAGGGCGATGAAAGGGGATGGTTTAGAGTGAAGAGATACAGCTTACCATGTTGTACTCTGAGTATCCAGCAGGTTGTTTTTGTTGTACATGAAGGACCATTTGAAGATGAAGAGACACGAGATAAACGCAATAGCAGACCCTTCCAAGGGGCATGAAGGCACTCCACGACAAAAAGTCATTAACAATTCCCCCATAACCTTTGACACAAGCGAATATAATCCAGGCTATTGAGATTGCCCATGAAAATCTACTGAATCCAGCGTACATTAATCCTGCTGCGTGGGGTATTTCTTTTGTGGGGTCAAACCAGGGATAGACCGCGTAAAGAGAGGCGAGACAGGCTCCAGTGGAAATGCACCAAAATAGTAGGACGAGAGGGATCGGAATCCCTACTTTTTTACCCCGCGTCTTGTATAAAATCCATCCTAACCAAATCCCTACGAAATATGTTTGAATTCTTGCATAAGGTTTTATATAAATGTCCAAAAACCATTCCAGGGAGCTAAAAACAAAAAGGAAATGGATTTTTCTCTTAATTATAACACTTTTATTTTAGGATGAATGTTGATATTTAATTGGGTAGGATGAAGGGGTGGCCACTTACTCTCTGGTGCCGATTGTAGTGGGTACAGTGTCCAAAAAGTGGACCATGAGCATGGGCGAGGCTGTGGATAGAATTGTTGCCACCACCAAGATGATGACCCCAATGACCTCCCATCGAAACAGGGGGTAAATGAAGAGAGGGGACACGATGTAGAATTGCATGTCATTAGCCAAATACCAGGCTTCTCCTTGACACTGAACAAAACAAAATAGGAAATGGGTTAGATAGAAGGTGACCACACCCATCCACATAATGTGGTGGAAATGACCTGAGCTTGTTGAAGGGGCTTAAAAGGGCTCAAAAGGGCTCCCTTACCAGCATAGTAGTGTTAACAAAGTTGTTAACATAGAGAACATTTGTCCACCAATTATTTTCACAAATATTTGCCCATCGATCCATCCAAAACCAATAAGGACCTCGTCCAAGATAAGGCAAAAGGGTTGCCATAATCCCAACCAAAACTGCGTACACTGGCGTCAACCTTTGTGTTCAATCGCACTCAAATTCACATATATTTCCTACATGGAAGCTAATGACAAGCCCTTAATAGCCCTTAATTGTTACCTCAGGTATCGATGAATGTAAAACATTGGCAGGTTGAGTTTTCCTTTCGTTTTTTCCAACATTTTGAGTACATTGAAACAAACCAAAAGTCCACTGAGAACAAAAAAAGTGTCAACTGCCACTGTCGAGTTCAAAATGGTCAAAATTGTCCAGTCTTGTTGAACCTGTAATTAGTGGAAATGAGGGGAAATTACTCTCTTTACTTTTGAGTAGAGAGGAACCTTAAGGACTCACCAGCTTCACTTCCACACTGTTCCAATAAGGGACGAAAGTGATGACATACCACGTGTGAGCCAAGACGACCCAACAAGTACTCAGGACCCTTATTCCATGCAAACATCCCAAGTCATCTGCTGTTTGTCGAGTGCTCAGCCAACTCTGGATATTCGTGTATAACGAAAAGGAGAACAAGTATTGAAGAGCTAGGCCTAAAATCAATTCAAAATTCTTCAAAATTCTTCAAAATTCCCTTTTAGTGTGGGTTAAAATTGTACAAAATGTTTGGTAAATGTTGGTGACCTCTTCGAGGGGGTTTCTCAAGCCCTCGGTTCAACCAAATGTCAACTACGGATGCAAATAAGCACAAGCCAAATATCACGGAGAGCAAAACTCTGGAAATTTCAATAGAACATATTTTTTGGAAATGTACTAAGCATTTGATGAGGGGTATTTTTGATGTTTTGACGTACATGACGGAAATATCTCCAGCATCCAAATCCGGTTTTTTCCCATCGTAGCAAATGAAGGTAAGTGGCCAAATAAGTTCTTCTTTGGGTTTGTGAGGCAAACCGACTCCAGCCCCAGCATACATTAGACTAAAAGCATTCATCAACACTGACTGGATATCCGATTTTTCACAGGTATTTGGGAAACAAACGGCTATGGAAGGTTGAATCAGAACTCCTACTGCCAATTGAATCAATTCCTGAAATTTATTATACATATTTTACTCCCTCTACACCTAAACTTCCCTTTTAATCTCAACAAAACTGAGGCCACAAGCTCTATTCCCTTCAGTTACGTTTCAAAATTAATTTCCAAACGTTAGCAAGTCCATTTCTTGTAAGAATAAGAGTCCTTGGCCAGAAAGGAGAGACATTGCGGGAAGGATTTCCTTAGTAAAACTAACCCGGGTTTGTTTTACTAAGCAAATCCCGAAACCCAGGGTTTTTAGGGGTTTTGACAGCATTTATGGGGCAAAGGAAGGATTTCGAAGTTTGCGATTGAATTAAACGCAAAAACCGGTTAAAAGTGGAAAAGCCCACAAAAAAAGTCCAGGGAAAAAGAGGTGTCAAAGGGGAGGGGGGGTTAGAAACCCTGAATGGAGTTAAAGGACATGAAGGGATTTAGCGGCACTGTAATAAAGGGCCCAATACGAGTGTCTTTGTGACCCTTTGCCCCTTCCAACGTAATTTGAAATAGGGTGATGGAATATGCGTTAATATGTGAAGGGTGTGGTTAAAAGGTTACGATAAGTCTTGCAGGAGAAACTGCTCTCGAGTCCAAATGTTGCGTAATGTTTAGAGAGGAGCCTGGAGGATTTGTGTTGTTGAAGTATTCTTCATGCGTTTCTGGATCATAAGGGGCGAAATAAGACATGCAATATCTCCCTTCGAAACTCTCAGATGTCTTTGGAAAATCCGTTGGAGACAGAATGTCAAGGTCTGACACTTCTATGTTGACACATTCATTGAAATCTCCATAAGCATTGACATGACCCTCGAGAAGTCCTTCCGGTGGCTTGCCCCACGCGTCCAACACTAACCAAAATAAGGAAACCCTCTTATTCCATAACATCAATTGGTTGAAACAGAAGTCAACTTTATAAAAAGGAATTATGGAGACCCTGATGGGGCCGGTTATGATGGGCTGGAAGGGCCTCTTACCATAAATCCACATTTATGCTAAGAGGGACTCATTAAAGCCAGCATTTATATCTCATATGCATTTTACCACTCACTCACTTCCTTATCTGAACGTGTTAAAATACACATTCCTCGTCCGAAGGTGACCCAATTTTGAAAGGGAAAGATGAGACTTGGAAATTGGGATTATTTTAAAAACGCTTTAGATAATCCAGCGTTTGAAGTTTATGAAATTAATTTTGTAATTTAGGGAATGAAAGATGGGGGGGGGGGCTAAATAAAGTTTTCAAAGTAGGGATCAATTCTCCTAAAACCAATTCCAAAGCCAAATTTTGAGCTGAATTGATTGGAGTTGAATAGAGAGGGGAATCAAGAGTTGTCCCTTCAAGGGTTCCAAATTATCCAAAGAGAGGAGATAAAAACGTACAAGATTTGTGGGGAAAGTAAAAATAGGTTGGGCAGAGAGGCAATTAATCAAGTGTCTCTTTTAATAAGATATTTTAACAAGTTAAAAATGGAAAGCTCATTCCTCCTTCAATCATCATTCTAAAATCTCCAGCTCTTCTCTTACAATATTCATTTTGGACAAAACCCTTGCCTACTACCAATCATAATCTTATTTAATAAAAGTCCAACTGTAGACGACCAAAAGTGAATAAATTAACTTCGAAAACAACAAAGCAACATTTTTAGAAATTAAAGCAAGAAATGACAAGTTTTTCATTAGCTGAAATAGCAAAAGCCTCTTAAATACAGATGCTACAAAATCAACTCTTTATTTTATCAATTTAAAATGAACAATTTTGACAAATATTTAAAATCTCTTGGCTCAACACTTTCCACGCGTAGTGTGAGTGGCTTCAAATAGATTTAATTTAAGGGTTCAGTGAAATAACCCTTCATTTCGTGTGTCTATAATGAGAGACCCTTAAACATGATTTGGATGCCTTATTATTCCCATTTTGTGAATGTTAAGGGAGGAGAGGGAATAAAAGGTATTTTGTGGAAGGGATTTATAATTTGACCCTCTACGTCCATTTAATCTCATGGCCATTCTCATAAAAATAACAATCATCATTTCATCCTTCACCAATTAAAAAAGAGTTCTTTAAATAAGTGATAAAAGTTGTGGCTGGCTCTAGAGGGGACTAAATAGAGATGTGTGAGAGGCCCTTGGATTTATTTACACTCTTGTACATGATTTGTGAGCAAACATGGAAATCCTTGTCTATTGATCAATTTAAATTGACTCAATTGTTCAATTGATTGACATTCAATTGAATTCCTCAACTCTTTTGTCCTTCTTATCTGAAACACTCCTTATCTGTCACAATCATCATTATGAGTGAATAAATGTGTAGCCTAGGTTTTTCCATTTACTCTCGCTGCATAACAAAAACATTTCATCATACTCAACATCCCGTACCTTCAATTCAACCTCTAAACTCTTACACTTTAGAAAGACTTCATTAAGGGACCCCTTCAACATCACTTTAATTTTAAAATTGATTTTCGAGGGAAATTCCTCAATCTAATTAGAATTGCAAGAGATTAGTTAATGGTCATTTTTAGAGGTACTTTATGAAGATAGATGATTTATATGATAAGGGATTTAAGCCAAAAGAAGGCAAAATAAGGAGTACTTGAGTGCATTCTAGGGACGAAGGGGACTTTCCTCCAACTCCTTTTTCCCTATTCTAATAAAGGTTTGAAAATATATAAAAATAGAGAGTATAAAAGTAAATCCAAGGGCTCTTACTGTGAAGCGTCCAAACATCTTTATTTTCTAGAGTAGCTCCCTCAATAAGATTCTTTGCTCTAAGAATCCACTGCTGAATGTGACCTTTGCACTGATCACTCTTGACCTCTTTGAGTAACTCCTCCCCCCACATTGGCTCTACTTCCAAAAGATGGAGAAGATGTTCCATGTAATTTGGAATGATTGCTTTCAAAAAGAATGCGTCCATCCCACTCCCATCCCCTCCCTCTTCGTAGGCACTCAAATTAAGGGGCTGTGCATTTTCTTGGAAGCGTCCCGGAATATTAAAGTTAATTCCTCGACCTTTGACCCCACCACTGCCAAGTGTCACCAACACAAAAACAACACTAAAAAGTAAGGGTTTTCTCTTTAAAAGTGCCATTATGGCTTTTGAAACGACTAAAAGGGAAATGAAGTTTTTGGACGATGGAGGAGCAGAGTTCGTGGATGGCCAAAAAGAGGCAGAAGCCAACAGAAATGTGAAACTAATTATTTTGTGCTAATTTAACTTTGCATTCGAGGAATTATAAAAAATCAATCAATTAGCCTCAATCAATTGGTTTAGATTAATTCTATTGTGATGGGCAAAGTGAGTGTAAAAGATAAGGGTGACAAATGTCATGTCTCTTTTTTTATGTATTCTTTTGTTAAATGCTAAACATTAAATTTGGGCAAATGTTCAGGGTTATCTTGTGTCATTTACATAATCAAAATCCAAGGAGCAACAACTACTTTGTATGCCAAACTGGCTTTAACATTTCCAATCATTTGGCCAATAAACGTATAAAATGTTACTTCAAAGTGATGACTAAAGGTTTGGTTTTTTGGATGAAAGAGTAAATGTTGAGGGCTTTTTGTTCCTTAAGGCCCTCTCTCTATTTCAAAGAGAATTATGGTTGGAAATGAAGAGAGATTCATTAAATATAATGCAGAGGAGTTTCGAATTCAAATTTGAATTTTTCATAAGCTTTGAGCATACATTTTTTGATAAACTAATAAGAGTCCTAATGTCTTTCTTTGCTAGAGACAGAGCTAATATTTTGTTTTGTTGATTGATGTGGACTTGTGGGTTGTGATGGAGGTCCCTTAATTCTATGACCCTTGGTCTAAAAGGTTCCCTTCCTTCTACCCTATCCACATGCATCCAAATGAAACAATTTGACCCTGTACACACACGATGGGTAACGAATGTGGAATGCATTGATTAGGTTAGGTTGATTATTTGATTTAATAATTGAAATGGCTTGTTCATCTCTTTCTACCAAGGTCCAGTCCACCTCAACATCTCTCTCTCTTGTTTTACATGCAATGGACATCATCACTTTCCACACTCATATCAACCTAATCAAATCAAACATCTTGTATCATAAATAACATGACCCTTTTTTTAGTATTACATTTTAAGTCATTCAAGTTGAGTTCCCCTACATCCTACAATCCTACCTAAAGTTTGGCCTCTCTAAAAATGGTGACAAATAGCAATTATAAAGGCTTTTGGTTTATGAAGGAACCTTTAAACTGCAAAATGATGAGAGTTAGTTGTAACCGGTAGGAGGAAATTGCATTCTTATTCATTTTTTACACAATCATTTACATTTAAAATCAGAGCCGATGTCACATCTTGTAATGATATAATGATGAGGATTTTTATAATGGAGCAGACACACACCTAACCACACATTCAGGTTAGGTTTTTAATTAAAATTTTACTATCACAATTAAAAGTTTGTGCTATTTATCTACTTTTTACTATAGGTTTTGACCTTTAACCTATGAGTCAGAGTGGATGAAATGAACAAGAAACCCTGGTCCATCCATTTCTATTTTTGTAATTCTAATCTAAAGTGACAATTGATAGGGAACAATCATGTCTGGATGTTGATAAACGTAACTGGAATACCAAGCAAGGGGAAATGAAAGTGGTTTTGGAACAAAGAGAATACCGTAAAACGCGATTTAGAAACCCATGGGGAGTTATTTTTTCAACCCTCCAAAAAGGGTGGGGCTCTATTTCGGGGTGGGGCTCTATTCCGGGGGGGGGGGGTTCTAAATCGCGTTTTACGGTAATTCCATTCGTCTATGAGGGGAATGCATGCTAAACAAATGTAGTCAAAAGTTGCAAGTATTTTTGATTTATTAAATGATAAACATGTCAAAATATTGTGACAATTTTAATTACGTTAATTGACTTAATTAAATTTGTTACTTGATTTTGTGATATAATTTTAAATACCACTAACAAAGAACTAATAATTCTAGAGATTTAACAAGGCATAAATAGAGGAATTCAGTTCATTTTGATTTCTGGTGAGAAAGGATTGGATCTTGTGGAACTTGGGAAAAATCATAAATAAATTCATAAATATCTGGATGGATTGAATCTAGAGTTAATTATTAATTAGCTTTTCTTATCAACAGATAGAGAGGGAAGGAATTCCCTTTTAGCAGAATAGATTTACTCAAAGTCTCAGCATTTTAAATTGTGATAAACTAAGCATACTAGAGTTACACATTAAAGCAGAATTTATGAAGGACCCTTTAAAGAATGTACACTTATAAAGAAACAAGAACCTTATTCCTATTTGTTAATTAGTTTAATTAAATAACCTTACTTTTACGTTATAATAACAACATTATATGTGTTAATTTGCTTAACTACATAGTTTAAATGATTGAGGAGGAGTTCATAAATTAGTTGAGGTGTTTTTAAAGCACTTTGTGTGACCTCTTTGAAAGGCTGAGGCCTGTAAAATGTCCAAATGTACAAAGAAAGACTTAAAGCAGCTGTGCCCATAACCTCTGAAAATGGCCCAAAATTGAACCAACCTCAAATAGGAGGTCCATTGGGTCAAGGGGTCTTTCCTCTCCTCACAAGTTACATTATTTATGAGCAAGCCCTTAATTTTAATGATAATTTACACTTTATAGGAATGGGGTTAGAGAAGGAAAGGGAAGGGAAGAAAAAGGTAGAATATTTTGTAGAGAATGTAAGTTTATTTGGGAGCAAAGAATTGGAAAGATGGAAGTGTTGGGTTAAAAGGATGTGGAAGGTGAAAGGTCTCTTTCTCTGCCATCAGTTTAGAAGAAGGAGGTGAAAGGGGAAGGGAAGGGGAGGAGGAAGAGGTCAAAGGTCCTTGTCCCCATGCAAGGGGAGAGGGTGAAGGGCTGTTGAGATGCAGTTGATGTCGCTGGATGAGGTACACTTGAAGGGCCCCCGACTCTTTTTCTAACATGGCCAGTTGACATCGAAGGATCGCATTCTCTTGCTCCAATCGACTCACTCGTAGTGCAATCTGAAATTTCACGTTTTAAAGAGTAAAATACATTGAGAAGGATTCAAATAAAAAATTTAGAGCCTAATTTATGAGCAACCCCTTTAAAAAGGATGGACACGTTTGGTTAGGTCATAGGTCATATAGTTAGTACCTGATCTTCACGGAGTTTTCTAGCGTCTCTAGATTTCTTTGCAGCCAAATTATTTTTTAATCGCCTTTCATAGTATTTTGCATCTTTGGGTGTTGAGCCAAATTGAGGTGCTTTATTGAGGCCTTCTTCTTCTTTCGACCGTTTCATCTCGGGAGATTTTGGATGGGAGCACGTGGAACTTCCACAATCACTGAATATTCAAAAGAAAGTTGAAAAAGTTAATGGAAATGAAGGGCCCTTATTTAGAAATAGTAGGACTCATGTTCACTTGAAAAAGGTTACCTTTCTTGGTTTTCTCCTTTTGTTTGCTGAGGCTGAGGGGATGATGAGAGGTGGAAGAAAGGGTTAAAGGTGAAATTGTTTGGCGAAGGGCTCTCCACTTTCCCCTCTCTCAATAATCCCCCAAAACCATTAAATTGTTGAAAAAGAGAAGGATGGAGTTTTTGTAAGTTGAGAATGTGATTGGCGATGATTTGAGAGGTTAAGGGTTGAGGGATGAGGTTAGGGGGAGGAGTCTCCAGCCCACCTGATTGTTCAGCACTCTTGTCCAGAGGGACTGTGGGTGTGGTTGGGGGCTGCCAATTGTCCCAATTAAAACCTCGTTTCCTTCCTCCTCTTCCTAAGTTCAAGTTCACAGATTAGAAAAAATACATTTTTTTGGAGGGGGGGGGGGGGGGGGTTCAATAAGTTGTTGATAATTGATGGGGTGAATTGGTGTGGGGGATGGACCCTAGCCAAGGTCATTGGTATCATTATTGCATTCAATAAGTGGGGAAATAGAGGGATTTAAGGGATTTAAGGAATTCCCATCTATTATTAGGACACAAGTTCAATCTGTATGGAGTCTATGGTTGGGCCTGCATACGAAATGTGAATCTACCTTTTCCTCATCAATCAATGAAATTCCACTATTTTAATATATTTTTAAAGTAAAAATATGGGTATAATTTCCTTCATTCATTTCCTGTGGAATGGGAGAGGGACAGGGGTGTAGGAATTAACTGGAAGCCTCTACCACACACCATTTCTTAGACTAATATAAACTGGAAAATATTAAATGTCTCAAATACATAGAAATAGAAGAGGAAATACAAACTTGGATTTTATCATTCTTCCCAGTCCCTTCATTCCCTTCATTTCAAATGAAATGTTGAGAGTTGAGATGTAGGGAAAAGAATTGTAGGTGGCCCTTGAGGAAATATTTTCTAAATTTTCTATAATTATTTGCCCCTAAATTGTCCCCTCTCTCTAATCCTTTACCTTGATTAACCTTGCTATCATTTCACATGCTTCGGAAATATATTTAGCACAAGGCCCATTTTTACCTCTATTTTGGGATGAATAAATGAGGTATACACGTAATGATGTGGACCCATTTAATGAGGAATAAATGTAGAAGATGCCCCACGAATGAACAAAGGAAATTAGTTGTCCCTTGCGGAATGGAATGGCGTGTGAAATTAGGAGAAAGGGACTCTCCAGAAGAAGAAGGACTAAGTTTTTAGCAAATGGATGGAGGTGTAAAAAATAATAAAAAGGAGTGTTTTTAAAAGTGATAAAAGATACTCACGTTGGCTATGAGCAGATGGTGGTCTTTCCATCTCCTTAACTTTTAATTAACTTTTGTGGCTCTAGAATTTAAGGTCGAACTAATTAATGAGTAATTAATGAGAGAGTAGTTGGGATGAGTTGTTGGATGGAGATGCTGAAGGATGTTTATGCTGAATGAGAAGAAAGAGAGTGGATGCCACCTCACCTAACCTAGTCTAATAATTATCTAAAATATTTCATATCATTTCCCATCAATATATTATATTTCCATATATTTCCAGAGAGAGATAACTGAGATAAGCCACAAGTTTGCCATTTCTCTTATCTTTCTTTGGTATTTTGCATGAAATGGGAAGGGAGAGAGATTCTACATTATCTGCATTCTAGAGTCAACTCACAAGAAGAGTCACCCTTACATACAAACTCTTGGTATAAGCCTAATCTTAAGTAAGTGATTTTGAAAGCATGTTTTTGGTGGATGTATTTGTTTAAGTAGGTAGATCCAGCAGATTTAGTCTTATCACCTCCATATCCAAATTCATCTAGAGCCACAGATTAATGGACATGGGAATGTAGGATGTGAGTCCCTCCTATTTAATTCATTCGCACCAGCATTCGCCACATTATTTATAAACCTGGCTAGAATGGAACCTACATTCACAGAATCAATCAGAGAATCAGATAGACATTCCCTTTCTAAAAGCGAGACATGAATGAGTTGCTAAGAAATCTTTGGTAATGTCAACTTGTCATCTTTTTCACTACTTTTAGTTATCTAATGGACGGATGGATGGATTGATTTGCAGGAGCCCATTCCCCTATCCTTTATTAACACCTTTACTCTTTAGAGATATGTCCAAAGTCCCTATCTCCAAAATGAGCAAAATGGACAAGAAGAGTAATTTGGAAGAGGTTTGGGAGGGCCCTTTAAGGATCCCCTTACTTAGTTAGCTTGAATGATCCATTCAACGCATCCCGTCAAGCACAAGGGGAATGAGACACCTTTTTATCAATTCTCTCATATTACGCCTTTTCCATCTACTTTATGCCCTAATTAAAGAAAATGCTTGTTTTTCCAAATTTCCTAAATAATCAAAAGTGAAATGATAAAAATGGATTATAAATGGTAAGAAATGAATGAGAGTGGAGCTTCATTGTCCTTCTCATCCAAAAACTTTCATATTTATACATTTCCACCTTAGCTCATGAACCCTACAAGGCCTACAAGATAAACCCACCAATTTTTAATCTTCAAAAAGTACAATTACCGTAAAACGCGATTTAGAACCCCCCCCCCCGGTTTAGACCAGAAAGTAATAATTCCACAAACTATCCGTGACAAGTGAAGCCCTTAAGGGAGAAAAGATTTCAAAGGGCTTCCAATACATACATTTCCAATAGATTGTTCAAGTGGCTTTGATGGTTGAGGAGCAACATCACTCCCATTCCTTGTCCCTTAATAGGAATTGTGGTAGACAAGTGTGTGTGAAGGCTGAAGATGATGAAGGTTCATGACGGTCGTGTCCTTGAAGATGTGACACTTTCCAACGGCCATCCATCCTACCATTCTCCTATACAACCATTTCCTTAACAACATTCCAACTAAATATTGAAGCCTTTTTAAAATATTCCCTACATTTTTTTCTCAACTAAATTGATCCTTTTATCTAAAGCAATGATGCTTTATAGTAAAGGATCCTTTAAGTTAATTAATCTATCCATTCATTATTTAGAGACTTAAATTAAAAGTAGTGAAGAAGAGGATGAATTTATTGAGATCTTTGTTCTGTCATTTATTATCCTCATAAAAAATTACAAGTTCCCAAATGCATGTGTAGCCTAAGTCACCCTGTTTGTTCAAAGGCACAGACTGAGGGAGAAATGGATAAGTAAGGACTTAAGGGATCAAAATATCATTGTAATTATTATTTTAATTAGTTATCCCTTCACTTCAATATTTAATTAAGGAATCAGTAGGATTGGTACGTTAGGGAGAAATGAAGGAAAGTTCATTGGTTAACACTTAAACATTATATTTCTCTCATTGCCCTCACTTAAACTGTCAACAACTTAAGAAGAAGGATTGACAACAGACAGGGTAATAACAACAATGCATGAATTAACTAATTATAATTAAATATATCACAAGGTATAAACAATTTAGCAAAATTACAAAACCGCCACCAGCTACATTTTGTTGATGGACTAGAAACGTATAAAATATTGCTAGATGGGAATCTTCCAAAAATATTTTTTTATCCCCCATTTGAACAGATTAAGTGTTACTAATACTAGGTGGTAGTTAAACCTCTAAGGACATACTGTAAGCGTTGATTTAGAACCATATGGAAGGATAGGGAGATTTAACATGGACAGGATAGGGTGGATGTGGGGAGGTTGTTTTAAAACCAGAGTCCATCATCATCATGTGGAGGTGGGAGTGGTTGATCATCTAAAGGATTTCCTTGAATAACATCCATCATGTCTGATTGGCTCATTCCACCATCACTGCTTTCTTCTGATTCACTCACTTCCAAGTCTTCATGAATATTTCGAGGTGTTTCCGCTCCAATTGGCAATTGACGTTTTGCTACAAAACAAGAATACATTTTTTAAGGGAGTGGCAACACATTTATTGATTTCAAATGAGAATGTAGAAAAGTGTTGTTATTACGAGGTGAATGATGAGTTCCCATCATGAGCATAGCAGCTACGGCTTGTTCACTATCGACATCAACTTCATCCACTCCTCCCTCCAAGCAAGGGTCCAAAGTCTCCACTTGCAACATTTCCTCTTCCTCTCCACTGATGTATTCCCCTAAAACAAGAGAGAGAAATGAAGAGTGTTAAAAAAGGGGTGTGTCCTGAGAGGGGCTTTAAAGGGGGTGGAGCAATTGACTTACCTTCTTCGTGCTCTTCTTCTGGAGGGGGGAAATCCACAGGGATTGGGAAAGACAAAAGTTGACTCTCAATATCTGAAACTGCTGCACTCGTTTCACCTAAACCTTCAACAAGCATGTCACCTCCATCCAACTCCTTTTCTTCCTCTTCTTCAGTATAATTCATCTGAAACACAATCAATCATCTCATTTCATAAAACAAAAAAAATCAAAAAATTAAATTCTTTAAAATATTCCTCCTGTGTCTTATGCTCCAGCAAATTCATATAGTCTAACTTGCTTCAACATAAAGATCCCACACACTTGACACTTAACAAATAAAAGCCACCTCCATTTCCCCTTCTTTCTTCTACGTCTTCAAAATAGACTGGTGTGGGTGCAGTGCAACACTTGAAGTTAATATTTTGTACCATTCTATTGAAAAATCCTTTTTGATATTTTCAAGTCCATTTGGGAATTTAAGCTACCGTATTCGGATTAGAACCCCAGAACCCCACCTTAATAAATCTAAGGGGTCAACTCAATATTTCGAATATTAACTCTCCCCTAAAATATTTATGTACGCTTATGGCTTTTTCAGTAGCATTTGAAGGAAATTGTTAAATGGAAATCCCTCGTGAAACTAAAGAAGAATAAGCAAGACAAATGGATACGTTTGTGTTCATGAAAGTGAAAAGTTGTTGGTGGAAGAAACATCAAAGTGTTTTCATGAAGGAACACTAGACAGCAAAGCCAAATCCAATGTTTCCATCAATTTTACGAAAACCTTACTAAAAATTAGGGAGTAGACCGATTTGGCCCATTTTCGAATTTTGATTTGACCCTAAGTTCCCACAACTGCTAAAAGAGGGGACAGGAAAATGGAAATCTCCGAGAATTGAGCCAAGGGCCACATTACTATTTTGAAAATGTTGAGGATTGAGAAACTACCCCGATGGTTCTAATCCGATTAACACTAAGTTTTTGGTCATTTGAAAGTGCCTAGCACGTGTCCGGAACTGGCCAGTTCCACAACGGTGGTTTCTTTCGAAACGAATGTAAAACCAATTTCCCCTGTATTACTAAGGTAAATATGTTGGCAACCAAACTGAGGGAAAGGACCTCCATTTTTGCCAAAACGACATTACCCAAATAAAGCATTTAACAATGTGGAAGTAGTTAAATTGTTGTCCAAACAACAAGTTGAAAGAAACATTATTTGGCCAAGTGGGAAAAAGGGGTTGCGGGCCGGAAGCCTAAAAATTCCACCATGATTTCCAATTCTACGTTAATTTGCATAAAGTGAAGGGGAATGGAATATGGTAGACTGAACAGCAAGGGGCACCAAAACATCCATTCACGAACAATGGAGAAGGGAACAAGTTGATTTGCATACGTTTAAGCCCCAAATGACTCACTACTCTTAAACTATTGCTTTAACTCAATTGAAATTAGTGTGCAGAGTCAATGTTTCCACATGCACAACCCAAAGAAGGAGAATTAAAACAAAATGGCCATTTTTAAATGATGAGAAAGTGGGTGTTTGGAGATAATGTACGGGTGACGTGGGGGTGGCCGTCCCGCTACCTTACGTCAACGTGTCAATGTGTAGTACATATAAAATGTTGCGTAGCATACTTGAGGTATTTCCACCATTTCCATATCATTTTCATCAGATTCGGAATGAGCCGGGGTGCCTTGATTGCTATCCATCATCCCGAAAGCATCCATCGTGTAATCACCAGCTTCACCAAAACTCTCCATAATATTGTGTTTGGATTTCCTTATATTTGACTCCAGAGTACTCAATTGCTCATCAAAGTTAGATAGAAACTCTTTGGCATGAAGCGTCACTTTGTAAGCTTTGTCTCCAAACACTGACTCAGCTCCATTGTACTGTTTAGCATTTGTCCAAATTAACTCCAAATCTGAGAGAAATTCTTCACGATTTCCGTACTTGTTGGCTGAAAAACAATCCAAATATTAGTTTAGATTAAAATATTTGAATAGAGAGGAGGAGAGGATGAGGGAAGAGGGAAGAAAAACCTTGATTCTTTTGCTCCATTGTCTCCAAATCCATTGGCTTTTTAATGACATCATAGTAATCATTTACTTTCTTCTTGTTAACTGGTTTCAAAAATGGGAAGGCTTCATTTGTCGTCTTCAACTTGTTCAAGCATTGGCCAAGGATGTAGGCTAGACCAGTCTGAAATTAACAAAACTTATCATTTTACTCATCTTCATTACTACTTGGGATGAATTTGGACTTTGGGGGGAGGAGGAATAAAAGTTTCTCTAAATACTAGCCCATCTACAGTGTGTGTGTGTAGAGTGAGTAGACAATTGCATGCCTTGTCAAAGGATTAAAATAAAGAGTCCTCACTCAATCACCCTCAAATCATAACAAACTGGATAGCATAAAACTGGATTTAGAAGCCCTCACCGGGCAATTGATTCAAATAAATTATTGAATGCAGTTTAATGTGGGGAGAAAGGGAGTTTTAACATTTAAGAAGAAGAAGCAGGGTGGGATTCTAAATCCAGGTTTACGGTTTTAGTGTGTCCAGAGAGAGGGTATCCTCTTCCCTAAGAGTGAATAACAAAACAACAAGGCTCAATTTGGCCATTGCTTTTACTTTTGATTTGTCCAAAACATTTTGAAGGTAAAATGAGGAAAGATGAATCGTGCATTGCCTCCTCCACACTCATATTACTCCACTCTCACTTTATTAGACCTCAATTAGTTGATGTTTCTTAGGGAGTGAATTTTTTGTTGTGCCGAATCTCGTTAGAGTGGGTGGGGTTTGTCTTAAAGGCTATGGGTGTGGGATCTCAAACACCCGGACCATCTATCATCTGTTTGGGATAGGAACTGAAGCAACTAGCCTATTCACACGGTCATACACCTCAACTACCTCCTCCACCCCCTCTCCCAATAAATGCAACCAATTACTGTTAAATAGAAGGGAAACTCTGTTGGACGAAATAAGTGGATGATGGTGGCGGTATTTGATAGAAGGACTAAAGAACTTTCTCTCTCACCCACCAATCCACTAATCTACAATGGTAACCAAATGGTTGGACAGCACAACATCATGTTTTCATGTTATGTTCAAGTCCCTTTCCAGCTCTCTAACAGCTTCAATCTAACAGAGTGAGTCCCATTCCCAGTTACACTCATCTTCATCAAGTGAGTTCAAATAATTAAGCACATCCACTTTTATGATGGGAGCGAAGGTAGCAACTAATTGTAAGACTCCTTAATTCCCTTATCGTCAATACTGTTGAATATAAAGGAGGTTGAGGACCACCCCCTTTCTCATCCCATCCCCTCATTCAATCAAGAGGAAAAACATATTTCCAAGTCCCTCTCTCTTGGATGGACAATAGCTAAGGACTAATCTCCTCATCCCACCATGCATTAGGCCCATTGGGAAAGGTGTGTCCAGTCTCTTGGGCCCACCACTCGGGGTCCAGTCAGGTGGGCCAAACCTTTTCCATCAAAATTTTCGAGTCATTTGGACGAATACTTTTTTTAGAATTTGGGTCATTTGGGCGAAAAATAGAAAATCATAAAAATTCATTATAGCATCATCTTTGTTGTACTAATTTTATTATCTAGTAGCCGAATGTCTATTTAGTTAGTTAGACTTGGTAGTTAGTTGAACTAATCAAGTTGGTAGCTAATTAGTCTTTCCAACATGATTTATGTGAATTTGTAAGATGTTTCAGTGCTTGGATGCAATTTAGATGAATTTTGATCAATGCTTAGATTTTTATGACTATTAAAATACTATTGTGTTGATTATTTTGGCCTTTTTTATCTTTTCGTCCAAACAACCGGCATGCATAAAAATCGTTTCGTCCACATGACTTAACAAAAATTCCTTATGGAAAAAATTTGTGTGGAAAAGGTTTGGTTCACCTGAGCCCACACCGTCCACTCACACCTCCCATGGATTTCTATTAAAAGATATTCAAAGATCTCTCTACCCTTTTTGAGTCCTCCTAAACATATGAAACACTTGGGTCATTGGGAAATTTTTACCTTTCCTTTTCCGTATCTGCTATTATAATGACCTTATTAGCTATTTGACAGACGTTTGTGAACCCTTTGAGAGTTAGCGGTGGGATGCCTTAAAAGGCCTCACAACTACCACGCCCTTTTTACTTTGTTCCTACCAGGCCCACCAAACTGTGTGTGTCACACACCAACCTTTAGAGTCAATCTCTATAATCTCTAATGAAGGAAATAAGCTAAACCCTAGAGATAGCATTAGTCACGTAAATACGGTAATAATGGGGCATCTAATGGCTTACTACAAGAATAGTAATCAATTGGGAATGGTGGAAAAGGGTGAGGGAGGAGAGAGAGAGTTCCCTTTAAATGTAAAAAACCAAACTTTCACACCCTTTGCATTTACAGAGTAAAAGATAGGGATATGTAAGACTGGAAGGATAATAAGGGGAGTTTTAAATAGTTTAAATTGCATAAGGGCTCCTTCTAGCACTCTCTTACCTGATCATCATCAAGGAGAGGATTAATCATTCGTTCCAATTGCTGCAAATGCTCTTCCTTCTCCATCAGTCTCATATGACACAAATTCACTAAGTTCAGTGCAAATTCAGTTATCAAGTGCTTTGGACCTGAAAAAACAACAATATTTTATTTAAATTCTTAGAGAAACTTTAAAACACCACCATTCGATAGAGAATAAAATATTTTTTATTTTATCCCAGGGAGGCCACTAATTTCAAGAAACCTATGCATCCATGTCACTAGGAAGTCAGGAAGTGCTTTAAGCGCAATTGCACATTGGCTGAGTAGTTAGAGAAGATATGTAGAATACAAAAAGGAATAAATTTGCAATTAGAACCTCCGAGGGAGACAAATTTGAGAAAAATCTCCTATTTTTATGTTAATTTATGGATATTTCAGTTAAAACTCAACGCAAGGGAATAGTTAGCTAATAAGCAATGCTCATAATGTGATAAATATCAGAAATCAGAAAAATCCGAGAATTCTGTTGTTGAAATAGGGAGGATCAAGAAGGATTCCACGTTTATACCATACACATTCATTAATGAAAAAAGAGAAAAGGAAACTTGTAAGGAAAAGCTTGAATATTTAGTGAACCTAATGGGGTGTGTCCTCCCTTACTTAACATGGCACTTTGACATAGGTAGAAGAAGGGTGGGAGACGCTGCGCTACAAACAATACGCTTGGAGCTTTATTCGTCTTATTCCTAAGACTTATACCATCGGAAATTTAATTTTTTTTAGATTTTTGAGGTATGGCAAATGAGGATTGTCCCTTAGCTACATATTTTCTTGGAATGTAAGTGTGTGGGCAAGAAGAGCTCTTAATTCCATGCTTAAGACTAACTAATGATGCTACAACCAAACCGTGTAAGATAAGCCTCCATTTACAAGCCCATCAGGACTAATTGTTTGAAAGAAATGGAGCTTATCATGCGGAGATAGGAACTTTTAGCACTGAATTGATAGGGTGGGTGGGGTTTTATTTCAGGTTTATGATTGTTATGTGGCCCCTTTCCTTTGGAAATGAGTGGAAATGGGAGAAAAGGATAGAAAAATTGGAACAAGTAAGATTGGCTGGAGGAGGATAAATAGATAGTAGAGATGCTTTTACCATTGTATTGTACAGAGTTGCAGTAAATGAGACCAATATCATTTTCAAAGTCTGTTAAAGTATGATATTTCTTTTGACGAATCTTCTCTCGAATTGTTCGTAAATCCATTGGATTTTCCACTCGCACCGTGTAATCCGGAAACATCTAGATAAAAAAGGGAGAAATATAGAAATATAAAATATAATTAATGAGAAAGGGGATGAGTGGGTGTGGTCTTACTTTGCTACTGACGGGTTGATGAAATTGAGTGCTGTCAGGCATATCCCTTAATTCATTCAGGATTTGCTCAAAAATGCCCGAGATGACGACAAGAGGATCAATCCTTCGTCTGTTTGTAGTTTTTCCTTTTTTGGCCAAGTAATCACAATGAGGACTTGTAGCAGATCGTTTCTTCTTGGTCCGAGGTGCAGGACTAGATGAGTGAACAGCCTCTTTGGGTACTTTGAGCAGGAGGGAACGACGCTTCATGTCTTCAGCGTGTTTCATCACTTTCCCTGACAACTGAACTTTTGTCCCCTCCACACGCACAAGCTCTTCATCCTCAAAAGCCAAAGATTTCTCAATTTCTTCCTCTTCATCCTGAGTCATGGCAACATTCATTGAGGGGATGGGGGAGGAGGAGGATTGGTTGTATAGAGGACACGCTTTGTTCGTTCTCATGTGACCCACCTGCAACCAAGTTGAAGGGAACATTTATACTATGAAGGAGGAAAGAGGGACACGGGGCACACCCCCAGCAGCCACTTTCCCATACCCGAAGGATGTAAAATAGGAACTTACCTGTCCACAAGCACCACACTTCATTTTCAAATCCGGCTTCAACTTAACTTTCTTCTTTCTTGGTGAAGGAGTCGACTTTGTTGTATCTTTTTCTTGATTTCTTTTGATTCTCCGTAATTGTTCTTGAATTCGTCGTTTCTCCTTCTTCATTTCCTCCTTGGCTTGATCATCAAGAAGAGCGAATTGACGAATGAAATGCTCATCCTTTGTTGTTCGTATTCTCATGTAAATGTCAATGATGGCTGCTTTCCTCACAATCTCAGTTCGAGTGTATTCTTTGCCATCTGTGGATTTGAAGGTTCGATGGATTTTCAGAACTCGGCCAGGATGATTCACAAGACCTGAGAGTGTTTGGTTTTCTTCTTCTTCACGACGTTTCTTACGAGGGGATTTGTCGTCGTCTTCTTTACCACTTGAATCGCCCAAAATCATCTTTTGCAGCTCTCGACGCTCTTGTTCTTCTTTCTCTTGGGAAACCTACCAAAAATACCAACAAAATAATTTAAAACTCTGTCAAATCATTAGTAAAATATCAGTTGGGAATTTGGAATGGGGTTTTTGTTCAAGCGCCCTCCTCATAAGAACAACATGGGTTGGCCATTTCCCATCCTCTCAGTGTATTAGCATTAGCAGTAGTAGGATGCATTTCTGTGGCCGTTCCCATGCCTTTTTAATGGAATTTTAATTAAAAAAGTTAAAATGGCCCTACAATTTCCTTAACGCTACTCAGGTATCTTAACTAATGGATTACAAGTTAATGTTCATAATTTATGGGGGAACCTTTTATGATTAACCCTCTTGCCATATCTATAGCTATAGTAATACTAGATTAGGCTATTTGGCTATTTGTTTCCACACGCAATATTTACATTAAAAAAATGAAATCCCCTCATAAGAAGTTGCCCTATCAATTAGTTTATATCTTAATTAGCTCCTTAAATACCTAATGATAATTTGTATTTGAGTATTTGAGTAATAGTTAAGCTTTGAGACGGTGGTGGGTGCTTCTCTTCCCCTATACAAGTGCAATACACAGGAGATATAAGCTCTGTATTCTCTTTTAATTGAATTTTAGTTAAAAACGGAATTAAAGTCCCCTAAGAAGTTCCCGTTTTTACGAGATTATTTAATGTTATTAAGTCTTAATTAGCCCATCCATTAATGATGATGACAAGAGAAACAGTTTGTGCGGCATACAGTAACATCCTCCTGATGCTACTAAACATAGGCATACTGGGTTTTCCTACACTGCTACAGGTAACGGTTTCCTTCGCCAGCAACATTAATTCTAGCTGTATTCAAGTTATTCGCCGTAAGTCTGGGTTTAGAAGCCCATGGGGTACTTGTTTCAAAGCAAGTATTGAAGGGAGTTTAACTTGGGGAGATAGGGGCTTTTAATGGGTTGCATGAGTAGGGAGGGTGGGGCTATATTTCGGGTGGGTTTCTAAATCCAGGTTCAGAGAGTGCCATAATTAGTCATTAAATAATTATTTAATGACTACCTAATTATATTTATGAGGGAGAGGATTTTCTGCCAATTTTAGACGGACATTTCCTGCAATTCTCTCGCATATAGGCATGGAGCGTTAGAGCAACCCTCTCTCATAAACCTCAAATATCAATTTCATTTCGAGTAAAAATTTAGAAAACCAAACTAGAGGGAAAAAAACGTCATAAATTGGCAATGATGTGAACTTGATGTGTAATTGGAGATAATTTATAATATCACGTCATGGGTTTTATGAGAAGGGGGAAAGGCTTTGAATCTATAGTGAATCAAATAAAACGAACGAGAGGAGTTGTCTTGCTCTAGTGGCAAGAAGACATAGGCTAAGGGAGGCATTCTTCACCCACTTTGAAATATTTCTATGAAATGGAATATGGAATAGGAAGAAGAAGCCATGCACTATAGTAGTTAAGCTTATGGAACTAGTTCGAATGAACCACCACCACCACAAACATCATCTTACAAATGAGGGCAAATGACTCTAGAAGATTAATATAAATCTCATCCTTCTTATCAAATTGACCAGTGAGGGATTAGGTAATTAGTAATTAGGATGACAGGCTCATTTTTAATGTAAAAATATTATTATGAGGACACATGCATGCGGAAGGTTACGTTGGTTACGTACAAAGATATAGATGCGTTACGTACCACCAATATCATGTAGACCAACCAAACCACCCATGCAATAGGGACACCAAACTTGCTCATTTTCTACACCACCAAAATGCATATACGAAAGTGTGGTTCCGTATCTTTCGTATATGACCAAAATGGTAAGCTCAGTCCATTGGAAACCTCCTTGCTAAATACTACTTGTATACTCCTATGGCAATTTCTCCCTGATTTTTAGTGTTGATGATGTTATTGGGGTGCAGGAAAGAGGACCGCTGCATAGATGCATGACCTAAAACCTAACTAAACCTAGGTGTCCTACCCTACACGTTGGTTAGGTTTGCTCTACTACATCTACTATACGTGCATTTTTCCAACTACACTCCAGTTTGCTGCACCTCAACTGGTCAAACTGTCAAACAGTACTATTGAGGGAGGAGGTTCTCAAATGGAAAAGAGGATCTCCAGAGGTGTGATGGAGAACCTTCTGAGGCCCGGAGGTTCGAACCTCTGCCACCTCTGCTTTACTCTAACCAGTCTATCCTAAACCTGACTTTATAATTTATAGGCCAATGGGGTAATGGCTGTGCTAATGAATTGTTCAAGCCTGTTTAGTATAAGGAGATGTGGAGGTTTAAAGGGAAGGTGGGGCTGTACTTCTGGTGGGCTTCTAAATCACCCTTAAGAGTAAATTGTTAAAATGTGGAGCTACGCTATCTAGGTTATTCATCCTTGTATATGGAATGACTATATGCTACCTCGCCACTCACATACCTTTCTCTCTCTCACATATTTATGGAATTATAGTGGCTCTACCACCACACCCACTCAGATTTGGTCAGTTAGGTCAGAATTGGTTGTGTCAAATAATTCCTCCAGCATTTAGGTACACCCCATTTTACACAGCTTCATCTATCATCCCTATAAATATAGGAAATACCAAATACCTAGGTACTTTGTGCTCAATTCACAATTTTACGAGTACTGACTCTCTACTGTCTCTACCTATTTTGGACGTTTTATAGAAATGGAGTAATAAGCGATTGAATGTCAGTTAGGAGGGGGAAAAAGTAACTGAGGTAGACAGGGTGTGTTAAATGAATGAGATGGACGAATAGTGTGGATGAGGTGGCGATGGCGTTAGTCCTTAGCCTATTATATTGTCCATAGTTTGAATGATAACCCCCAGAGCCGAATGTCATTTTGCAGGTCAACAAGAGGTAAACTGGGGGAGGGTAACATAAATTAGATGTACAGGTACAGGGTGTTTTAAAATGTGTGAGATAGATGAATAGTTTGGTTTGGGTGGTGATAGTCCTGTTATCCCATAAATCCCATTCTACATTGTTCGCCTCCTCCACCTAAAACGGCTCTTAAAGTCACTCAACTTGTTACATAAGTAATCAGATATCTTGGTCTACTAGTGTCACTAAAGCGGATGAGTATGAATTATCCTGTTCTTCTTACTACAGGCACGTTAGTTTTACATGGGGCCTAGCCTTAACGTATGGAATTAATTTATGTGTGTTATGGCTCATAAGGGCATGCTCATTGGGAATAATTGTTCCTTGTGGAACTAAATGAACGTGTCCCTACCTGAATATTAGTCTTCTTATTACTAATAATATTTTCGATATTCTTTCCCATCTCTTCAATATCAGAGAGCTCCGAGTCCGAACTCTCTCCTTCATCCGTGGACAAAATTTCACTTGAAGCTAGAATCTTTGTCTGGAGTTCGAAAATCCGTTGACATTCTTCTTTGTAACGTTCTTGATGTTCAGCCACAGAAAAACGATTTCCTCGACTGAATTTGGTCATCCCTTTCTCTCCTGCTTTCGCCTTCTCAGTTGACAATGTACGCACCACGTCAATTACTTCCCATCTACCACCATACACACATACATTATCTTAGGTTAGCCTTCAAAATAATTTTAATGTAATATTTTGAAAAAAATATTGGAAAAGGTTTTGAAGTGGCTGGGTTTCTTATTTCTTTTTACCTGGACAATTTTTTAATTTCTTCTTCTGGAACACAAAACTTTCTCAAAAGGGCTTTAGCATTGTTTAGTGAGAGACGTCTTAAATCTGCATCCGTTCCCGTGACAATCCTCTTTGGTTGAGCTTCTTGTTCTTCTTTGTTTGTTTGTGGTTTATTTGGAACTCGGATGTATGAGAAACCTTCACCACATCCCGTAGGGTCAGCCGGCCCTGTCAACTGCAGAAGACATTTCCCTTTCATTGCTTGGATGTAGGCTCGCGTTGTATTCCAAGGGGCAGTTTTCACTTCATCATCTATTTTGTTTTGATTGTCATCATCATCATCTTCTTGTGGGGCGAATAGGAACTTTTCTCCGTACCCTGCATCCTAAAATAAGCGTTAAAGGTTAAGTGCCTGGAGATTTTAGAGGTCATTCATGAATCGCGGACTGGGTCACCTGCACCTCACAACTTGTAACCTGAAGCGCTGAGTGAGGTTTGACCCATCGCGTGATTTATAAATGGCTTGATAAAAAAAATTCTTACTTTGAGACGCTGCTCAGCAGCGATAAGACTAAAGTAAGCACAACATTGTTCAGGAGAAACCATGGAACGTAGTTCTTCTTCATTTGGGAGTCGGAATTCCGGTTTGATAACCCACCAATTAGAGTCCACTCCAGTTCTTTTGAAATCTGCGCATTGTTTAAGGCGTTTTCGAATGCTGCTTTCCGAGTGCATTGGAAAAGCTCTTTTGATCTCTTCCATTCGAATACGTCGAGGATTATCTCGACTTTTCCAGAACAAACGATAAATGAAGACCTAGGATAAGGAAATCAAGAACATCACTATCTTTCAGTTAAAACAAAATACATCACATGATAGAGAAAGCAATTTTTGTTAGGGGATGCTTAGGTGGAGAGGTTTGCCCATTACTTAGAGAAGCTCACCCGGACTTAAGCCCCACCCACCCTATCCCATCTATCTTATAAAACCCTATCTCCCCATGTTAAACTGACTGAAATCAGTGTTTTGAAACCACTACCTCCAATAGCGTTCTAACCGGAGCGGAGGTTTAGGGTACCCTCAGCGTCCATACTAACAACTAACCCAGGATAAAAAAACAGGAATTTGAACAATCATAAACACCAAGTGGTAACACTACTCACGAAATTATTCAGAGAGACTGCTCAAAAGAACGGTAGCTTTGGATTTGGAAGCCTAACCCAGAATAAAAACTCCCTCTTTGTAAAAGTTATGAAAAGTAGTTGAGTAAGAATCTGTAACTCACTGCCACTACTCACTGGTTAAAGGGGATTCTCCAAAAAACTATTCTGATCCGATATTCCAAGTCTTAGCATTGCATTGTATGCATTTCAAGCTAAGATGTTCTAAAAGGATGAAATAAAGGCAGAAAGCCTGAGAACATATCCTCTGCTCCTCACTCTCATCGTATGTCTAACTTATCTTTAATGAGAGATAAACGCATCAAAAATCATCTATTTTTACGTCCTACTGTAAATATGTACAATCTATGCATCCACACAGATACCTATCTATCTATTAGTTAAAAAAGCAGTGGAATTTGAGTATGTACGTATGTTTGAGGCACCCTATGCATTAAAAAATTACTGAACTGACAAACAAACTCAACGTGCCATTCGAAACAGGGAAAATAATGAGGTAGTGTAGTGTGGATTTCAAAACTCTCACTTGACGTATTCAAAGGTCAGAGCAGGTCAAAGTAAAAAAAAAATACGTCGTATGTGGCACACTATTCAATTCACCTCAACGAGACAAATTGATCAGTTTCAACATTTTTGATTCAAGACTTTTGAGTGAAAAGTTATAGACGGAGATAGATCGTCAATTCCCAATGCTGCACAAGAGAGACATGCAAAAGGACGTAAACACACAGCATGCACACTGCACTGCCCCATTTAGGTCCTTATATAACGGGCAAACATTACCACTACTACTAGTTAACATTCTGCTGGTGAGGAAGGTTGTTTACAACTTACGTGCAGCTAATAAATGGGAGACGTGTTTCTAAATTAAGGTCTCTCAAGCTACAGGCGTTTATTAATCACGGCTCTCTTTAGAGTGCTGTATTCTGTTTTGGGTTTGAAATGATTTACCATCCTT
Organism: Isotoma decorata; assembly: GCA_034698605.1. NCBI lineage: Eukaryota > Metazoa > Arthropoda > Collembola > Entomobryomorpha > Isotomidae > Isotoma > Isotoma decorata. The sequence goes on from JAQGBU010000222.1 coordinate 27,273, forward strand.
ATATGTATGGCTAACCCTTAAATGAAAGGAAGAGACCTTTAAGGTACCCAATAAAGTTACTCCTGGGATTGCCTCTCACTACTTCTCTAATTATCTCATATGGATTCATTCAAATATAGAAAAACAATATCTGGATGCCATCACTTTGTTGTGAGGTCTAACATGTGAAATGGCTGAAACTACCTACAACATTCAAGTACTGGACTTCAAAATCCTGGCTGCACTTACTCCTGAGTCCTGAATGTTTGAAATCGATTTGGTTTTCTTTACACAGTTTTTGTTGTGAAGCAGTTTGTATACCCACAAACTTGTGAAATCCCCTTGCTAATAACCAGTGTAATACCTACTTGCAACCTTTCTGTATTAAGCTATGATTGTATATAGGTACCTAATTGACGTACCCTTGGGATGTTAGGACCACGATGTACATGTACTGTGGGTAGGTATCTCAGACCAATAAACTAAACCAAACTACTCAAAACGACTGTAGTGTTATGTTTAAAAGTCTACCCTCCCTATAATTAAACCTTATCCTTTTCAAAGGTTAGAAAGCCACGGTACCCTTGATTGAGCCTTACTAAAGGTATTTATTGTAGGAGAAATATAGGGTTTCTAACATTGCGAAAATAGCTTATTTGCCAAGTGTCCAGCACCCATGACACACCTAACCTAACCAAAAACTAAGGTGAAGCGGTGAAAATGGGCTCACTGTGACGACCCGCACCCCCAGCGCCCCATCACCCAAATTGAACCCTCTTTTTTCTTAAGGGAATGAATAGAGAATGATGAAGCGGAGTAGAACTCACTTGAAGGAAATCGCGAACGAAATTATTAGCTCTTTTTGAATTAGGGCCCGGGACTTCATAAAGTGGGCATTCCTGTCCAGCAGTAAAAAGCGCATCTACTTCCCGAATAAAATAATTATTCCTCGTTCGAATGACGAGGAAATCACAGTAAGGCGTTGGATGTGGATAAATGGGTGCTCGATACATGTTATTCTCAAGCGTCTGTAGACATTGACCTGCCGTCATCACACCTAAAAAGGGAGACTGGTGAGCAAAGGCTGACTCTCCGTATTTAAAATTAGGGGGTCCTGCGTCCTTTCCTACGGATCTCTTGTAGTAGTTCTTCAGCTTGGAACACATTCCAACCTAAAATACAGGTAAAGTGTCAAGTTCAAGATTAAAAATGTAGCGACTTGACACTAGAGTGCTAAGCTCTTACCTGACTAAGAAGAGGCGGATGTTCCTCACAATACTCAATAAGAAGGAGCTCTCCATCTTTGCCAGTTAAATCCTCGGGCGTCCTCATAAAGAAAATGTCTCCACCTCCAGCAGCCAATCGTTCTTGCTCTCGTTGCTAAAAACCAATTAAAAGGACATGGCGAATTATATTAAGGGGACCTCAATCACACCCACAATTTTGAGACTTTAAGAAAGTATGAAGTTGGTCACCTTGGCCTTTTTCTTGATGTGTTTAGCAAGAGGGAGAACAGGATGTGGGCCAGGATGAACCATGGGCCCTCCTGCGGGCTTCCTCATGGCAGGTCTATGAAAAGCCCTCAACTTTGAAGGGCCCATATGAGTAGGGACAAACGGAGCCCTTAGCTCTACCACAGGGGTTGAATGTTGAATGATATTTCCACAAGCACTTATCTTGAGCATGGACTGCTCCGTGTACTTGGGTTGGTAGTACTCATCATTGGAGATGTTGTAAGGGTCCTTGTCATCATTCTTGGGTGAGGGAGGAGGACTGTCTTCCTCAATTACATTTATAACTCCTGCTTTACCTAGAAGGATCTTGGATTTTTTAACATGAGGATGAGGTATTTTGACTTTGACAGGGGCCGCCGTCCCTTGACTTGCATTTGGATCGATGTCATCCGGCATGCAAAGAACAATGTTTTCGTCATTTGGATCTAAGGCTAAGATTTTGGGTTGCGGAATTGTTGTCATATTTTCAGCATCCCAAATAACTTCCTCTTCCCATCGACCATAAACTAATTCTGCTGTTTCTACTGGGAAGATTGAGTACCAAGTGTCGTCCACCTGCACCAACAAGGGAATTACAAGTCCAAATATCAAATAATATTTAAAACTTAAACAAAACAAATTATATTTGGGATAAGGAGAAGTAGGGGCTTCCAAAAATCAACCCTTTTTATGGGAACATTTATTTCCCTTTTTGTAGTCTATTGTCACAAGGTCCTTACACAGCACCCTTAAATCATTCCTATTTTTTTTAATCTACAAATCACATTCAAATTCTGTATGGAAGGTGCCATGAAAAATAGAACAAATATTTTTTCTAATACATTTCTTATCCAACATTGGATTATTGGTTGTTAGGTAGGACAGAACAAATTTTTACAATGTATTAGAATACAATGTATGTAATTAGAAGGGTAACAAAATGCCGTAAATCTGGATCTAGAGCCCCACCCTCCCTATCCTTTCATTGTAAAAAAAGTTCCTATCTCCTATGTTCAACTGGCTTCAATGTATACTTTGAATTAACTACAACTAGGCTTTTAACTACCCTATACACTAGTGCCATTCCTAACATTTGAAGTACTTGTTTTTCTTCCAAACCTTTTAAACAAGAAAAAAGACAAAGAACAAAATTTTAAAAAGTAACAAAAAATGCAAAAAAATTGAATTATAAAAAATAAAGTATAAAAAATTGCACATGTAATGAAAAAAAGTGAAACTAGATTGGGGATTCTGGATATAGATGAATAAATGATGGTGATAATTAAACAGTGATTAATGTTAGCCATTCATTATTATAATATGTGTTATTTAGTGTTTAGTCGTGTATTTTGGTTACCTGACCCCCTTCCTCTTGAGCCTTCATAAGAGCCACAGCCTTGGCAGCCGCTTTAGCACTGGCAGCAGACAATCCTGAAATCCTCTCTCCATCCTTCCCTTCTCCCTTATCCTTGTCCTTTTTACCTGAGGCTCCTTGACTGGAAGAAGGAGGATTGGAGCCGCTCCCTTGACCGCCACCCCCACCACCACTCCCATTTGAACCACCTGGTGAACCATTATTAGAACCAGTAGCTCCATTTTTACCAGCTCCAGGTTGACTAAAATTCTGAGCTGTTCTGTTGACCCCAGAAGGAACCCAACCTGCAGCTTTATTTTTTGTCGTCTTCTTGTATTTTGTGTCATTTCCATCCCAAATAATGTCGGATTCCCAGTCTCTCTGAGTTACCATGTGGAATGATTCATCTGGATAAGAGTACATTCTACCTCCTCCACCACCATCTTCCTCTCCATCCATTTCATCTGATTTGTTTTCCTTGTCTGTCTCCATTCCATCTTCTTCTATACAAAATAAAAAACACATTCAAAAATCCACCATCATCTCCTCATTTTCAAAAAAATATTATTTTAGTTTTGGATTATTTAGGCGCTGCAAGAAATGTGCCTTAATGATTTTGAGCCTGTGAAGGAAACTTGATTCAAATACATAAGTCAATTATGAAGGTTCTGCAATCCAAAAGCTACTAGATCTTCCTCATTGCATCAAAGTTAGTTTACATATGCTAATGATTATGAGGAATTTGGATGGGGATGGTGGGAATGAATGTTGAGGTTTTAACCCCTATTTTCAAGAATCATGTCCACCTTGTCCACTATGTTTCCTAGAAACTTTGCCCAATACTTTTTTATGAAGACATTATATTATATATAGGAATAGTTCAACATTAGCCCTATATACTTTAATTTGAAAGTTGTGATAGGAGAAGGAGTTTATTCTACGCCTGCTCTAATTACCAAAAAAGCTATTCAAACCTAAATTATTTATCATGACTTGTTCCAATTTATTATGTGACTAATATATATGTTAGATGGTAAGCCTGTAGCTAGCCTCCTTCCAAATATAGCCCACTCTCTTTATGACTTGAATGTTACAAATCACTAGTTACCTAGGTTTTTAGTAATTGATTTGAAATAATTAGCAGAAAAGGAGGTTAAAATGAAGGTTTAGGCTAGTTATAGAGAGGTGAGACTTGAGAGTGGATTGGCAGTTAAAAATATGGATTAATCATGAAATTTTACTTTTTTTTGGTAAGAGGTTAAAAATGTTGTTGGATACTTTTAAATGAAAGCGTACATGATTCTCCTGCTTTTGCTCCCTTTTCTAGTTTCTTAGAATTCACCTCTGACACATTTTTTAAAGCAACGACTTCACCAAAATCAATAACTCTCATTTAATGACAATGCTCCTACTCCTTTCATGCTCAAAGGCAAACAATTCAGATCTTTAGCCAGCTATTGGATACTTTTTTGATACGCAATTAGCAAAGTTTTGTAGCCAGAATGTGATAAACATTAACTTTCAATATTCTCTAACAAGAATTACAATTTTTGAGCTCTTTAAAAAATTTTGTGGGCATGTTCAACTCCCAACATTTTCCCATTCCTTTCAAACAAGTTTGTTCCACATAGCTAAACCTATTGTGTACTAAGCCACGAAGATTATAATAAACTATTTGAAACCGGAATCGGATGAGAAATGAGAGAGGAGATGCAAAAAAACTTTTTGCGTATATACAGGACCACGTCTTATTATAATGCTAATTTATAATATTTCCTCTCTATGCAACAGTAATTTATGATGTTGATCATGTTTACTAGTAAAAGGTAATGGGAAGATAGAGTAAATATTCAAGCGTTTAGCTACTTTGGGTAAAATGAAGGGGTCTTCTTGGTCCTTTGGCCCTTGCCTTCCAGTCTCCGACTAATACATTAAAAGATATAGAATAGAACCGTAAACCAGGAAAGAAGCCCAAGAGAGGTAATTGTTGCAGCCACTGTATCATCCTCTTATGATGTGACCTGACCCTTATAATGAATGAAATACTTATGATTTCACAGGTTTATGAAATTGGTTATAAAGATGTGTATGAGGGATAAAGATAAGGGAATGAAGTGATTCGTAGCCTAGGAAAGTGTAGGCAGAGAGAAGGTGAAAGGTGCACTTGTGTCAACACGGACCAGCCCTTCTACATATTATTATCTACCATTATATGCCTCTCCTTCCTAACCAAGCCATTCACTAAAGTGTTGATAATATTAAGAGTCTCTGCCTCTCTGCGGCTTTTCCTAAATCAGGCTAGGCTCAACGGCTCAAGGGCCCCCATGTATTCCACTACACCCTTCTCTTGTACTAGTTAGATTAGGAAGGCCAGATGAGGGTACATTTGCTTTGAATGTCAATTTACCTTCAGAAGAGGATTGTTTATCTTGAGCCTCATCCTCCGCTCCCTCTGATTGAATTTGAAATCCATAATCAAAGTTATCTCCATCATCTGGAACGCTGAGCATGTCATACCACAGTTGAGCTGGACCATTTCTCCAAATATTTGCAAAAGTTGGTCCTGCTCTTCCTTCACTCTTTTCATTTCTTAATGCCAATTCATTTCCCTTTCGTTTGGACCCATCCTCAGAATCTAAAAAGGATTCTTCTTCATCCGAAGCCACTTCATCTTTTGCCTCTGGCTCAGGACCATGCTGAAAATCCCAACCTCGAGCCTCTCGATCTGTTTCATCTGCTAAATCAGCCGCTGCTTGACCTTCTAAAAGGACCTTTTTCTTTTTACGACGCTTTCGCACTATTTTCCACACCTAAAACAGGAGGTTAGGAGCATTTATTTAACCTTTGACCCTCAACTCATACTGTCACGTATATAGGAGAACTATTAGCACTATATAATCTACTCACCTGTGGCAAACTGCTCGGTTTTCCAGGACCAAAAAGTCTAGAGAATCTCAAGACTTTACCTGCCCTAAAATCAGGGAATATTTCAGACACATCAATGCCCGCATATTTAGAAGGCATCATTGCAGCCAAAGGAGTTTCTAGTTTCTTTTCAGACGGTGGTGATGAAGATTTAGAGGGCGACTTTTGACCTTCTTTTGGACTAGTGCTCGCACCTTCAACAGCTGAACTTTGACCTGGGGCTGGAGTCACTTTTTTAATATGAGTTGAGACAGGAGGTGGCATCAATTTTTTGTCAGTTGAAGGCTCATTCTCCTCATCTGATGATGTGAAAAGCCTCCGCACGTGTTTTCCCGGTAAAAGGCCTTGGGTTGTCACTACAAAATGTAAACGATAAGGCGTTAAAGGCCAAGTGTTATGATTTAAATGATATTGCAAGGGAAGAAAAGGAAGGTCACCTGATGAGGATGAATCGTAGTCTGTGTCATCATCATCTGAGTCCTTGACCTTTTTCTGTAGGTCAGACGCAAGGATTGCCACTTCATCCGCCAATTCACTAATATCTGAGTAATCCACTGCAGTAGGTGATTTTTCTTCATCATAGTCATCCTCATCTTCAGTGTCTTTGTTCGGAGTGAAGGTCACTTTGGAGTCACCGGCCCTTGAGCCTTTTCTTCCTTCCCCGTCTAAATACGGCCATAAAAAATTAGTTTTATCGGAAAGCATGTAAAAAATGATTAATGATGGGTGTGGTTGGGTGGGGGTTGGAAAAAATTCTAACCTTCATCATCATCGTTTTTGTCCTCTTCGGTATCATCATCTTCATCTGAATCAGAGGAATCATAAGAAGTGATGAGCCGTCTGGGTTTTTCCTTAGGTTTCTTAGCCTGTTGACCCTCTTCATCCTCGTCCATCACATCACTCATCATTGAGCCGAGGCCAAGAGTTTGAAGGGCGCTGAGTTGACGCTTGGACTCTGGGTCAAGAATGTCATCTTCTAGTTGACCTGTTTTTAAATCAATGTTCCCGAATAGAAATCCCGTCATTGAGACTCGCTTAGAGCCTCGTCCACCGCCCCCGGAATCACTGTCAGAGTCGCTGGAACTCATCCTGCAATTTCAGAAAGAATAATTTGATGTTGATTAATTAATTTGGAGTTAGTGGTTGGTGGAAGAGATGCTAAACCTGGGCTATTTATCTTTTTCACACATGGGGAGGACACAAAGGAAATCTTTAACTGACAGCAAATTCCTTCAGCATATGTCCAAGGGATTTAATGTCCCTTCATCAGCACTTACAATGAATGTGAGGAAAGGGTCAACTCTATTATTATTCAAAAGAGAGAGCGAAGGGAAGAAGGGGCAACTCTCTTCTCAACTCTAAAATAATATTCAAAAGAGAGAGTAGCGTGGACTTAAGGTACTTATAGGACTCCTACCTGCCTTCCAAGGGATCTAATGTCCCCTCACCAGCACAATGAATGTGAGGAAAGGGTCAACTTTATTATTATTCAAAAGAGAGAGGGAAGGGAAGAAGGGGCAACTCTCTCTCAACTCTAAAATAATATTCAAAAGAGAGAGTTGCGTAGACTTAAGGTACTTATAGGACTCCTACCTGCCTTCCAAGGGATCTAATGTCCCCTCACCAGCACAATGAATGTGAGGAAAGGGTCAACTTTATTATTATTCAAAAGAGAGAGGGAAGGGAAGAAGGGGCAACTCTCTCTCAACTCTAAAATAATATTCAAAAGAGAGAGTGGCATGGACTTAAGGTACTTATAGGACTCCTACCTGCCTTAATTACTAACTTGGAAGGAGCGACGGACTTCCTAACCGGACCTAAATTTCCGCATAAAAGCAACCTGGTTCCTTCCACTTGTCATCATTCAATTTCATCTCTCCTCTTGAGAAACACACTAAAAGCTATCATTTTCTCCCCTATTATTTTTCAAATTTATAAATTTTTCAAAAACATTTGAAAAATTTCCTAATTTTAAGAAGTTTTCGGAAACTTAAGTCGGTGTTTAAAAATTGGTAAGTGGATATGGCGGACGTGGCAGGAAGAATGGAAAATGGGGTGTATTTGTATTCGGCATGGGCAGGGGAGGAACCAAGCTGTGCAGTTTCCGAAACGGAAATTGAATACCAAGAGCGACTTAAATTTGAAGAAGAATACAGCAAGAGATTGGAAGAGAGAGATGCTGAGTTGATAGAAGAGATGCTGTTAAGGGACTGTGGCAAGGGTCTCTGCTGCCTTCACACCCCCCTTCAAATACCACAGGATTTCTTGCACAAAATATGGGAACGGTGTGTGACCAAAGAGACTCCGATTGTACTCGTCTTCCCTCCCGAATATGCTACCTCTAGCCTTCAAAAACTTGACAGTTTACTAAAGGTAAGTGCCAAAAACAGTTGGCTTTTTAATTAAAAATACCCTCACTCGGTCACATTAGAGAGACTGAGGGAGTACTTTCGAATCCCATCATCGCCCTTATACATTATAAAACCCTTAAATATGAATTTTTTGTCATTTTTATAGAGTTTTCGCTTTGCGCAACGAATTCGCCTAAAATATCAAATTCTTCAAGCAAATCCACAGAAAGGGCCACCAGAAATGCAATTTTGTATCGTTGCAATCAGAGAGTGCGTTCTAAAAAAACCTTCAACTTGGCAATCCTCTTTTTCTGGAAACAATAAAATTATTGGAAAATTTTATCATGCCTTGAATGTCTTTGGAATTCCTTTCGCCTCCAGAGAACTCTATTACTACCACGTGGATCCAAATGGAAAGAAAAGTTATTACCTTGGAAACGACCCCCACAATTATTGAAACAACGGTCTTTTATAAAATAATATGCATAATGTAAAATAATATGTAAAATAATTAGCTTTTCCAAAAAGTACAAAAACTTTTAAAAATCCTTGCTTAGTAATTAATATATGAATATTTATAATGTTTGTTATCTGAACTAATTTTGTTGCTATAGTTTTAATTTCTTATAATATAAGCCTACTCACTATGATGATACGTTTAATAACTAAAATAGGAGCTATCTACACCCAAATTGTTAATTGGATCATTCTCTTGCTTAAGTAAATAAAAAAAATTATTAGATAACTGAATGAGAGAGTCTGTTTTTTTAAAATGGTGATGGTTGAGTCTTGTAAATTAATGAGTTGGTGGTTTTAAAGAAAGGTAATTAAGGGTGGTGGGAGAGGGATGAGGAGTAGAATGGGGGGTGTGGTCTAAGCCCTTTATTTTTAAAGTAGCTCCCTGCATAGAACCTGCACCTACTTTAGGAAGGGGATGCTGAATAAGGAAGAAGGGTTCCTTTTTCTCCAATCATCTCAGTTTCCCACAGGGATTTACCCCAAAAAATGTTGATACGGAAGGGGCTAATTTAGAGGGGGAAATAAAAACAATCAAGAGGTTTATGATGAGTGAAATGAGGTTGATGAGAGGGAGGAGGAATGTCATGTTTGGATGCATTTGGCAAGGTTCGCTTCCTCTCTAACATGGCCACAGCATTTTACCTTTTAAAAGATTCTTCCCAAGTGTTTTAAGAAGTGCAGAGCTCTAATTCTAAGGAGAGGGTTTCACCTCTATCTAGCACTTGCTTATGAGAAGGGAGGGTGAAGGGACGTGTAGCCACGAGTAAGGCACAAAACAAGGGTACTTTTACACTCCTTATCTCTCTTCTCCTTCCACCTTTTATAAGTAAGTAGTGGGTGGTGTCCAACTTGACAACTAAAACCTCTCCTCTAGGCCTAAGTACCCATCATAGGGTATTAATTAGATCCTTCTCTCTCCTCCTTGTCACATGCCCAAAGTGACATGGGAAGTGAAACTACTAATTATCCCCCGAATCCTCGCTACTCGAGACCAAAAATGGACTAAAACAATATTAAGTTTCAAACAACTTTGGTTTGCAATTTCATTCAGTTGCACCCCCATTTTTTTAAGGCTTCAAATTTGATGTAGCTTTGCAATTTGTAGAAGAAAAAACGATGCCCAATTTAAATCGTCTACGATAACTGTCAAACACCAGAACCTTGAGAGGTCAAAAGAACAACAAACAAAATCTGCCTTCAAATTTTGTGTCTTATCATTAGTTGTAATTCTTTTGGTAAATTGCAGCTTTCTAGGATGATTTTGGAAAAACAGGTTATATTTACATGACCGATGGGGGTTCAAGCGACTCATTTACTACGATTACGAATATTACCCATCTTTGAACTCGGTTCCTCATTTGGCAAAATACACCTATCCAATGGTTAGAATTTCAATGGAATCCGTTAAACCCTTCTAATTTATGATGGGAGGGACGGACAAACCTACCTAATTCATAAGCCCAAGGCCCGGGCTAAAAACTACAAATTTCTTGCGCCACTTGATTTAGCCCGAACCAGAGCGAGGTATTATTAAAAAATTCGGCTTTTTAAGTACCATTGCATGCTAGTGGTAACCCCCATGCGGTATGGGGGTTAGGAAAGACAAAGTTGGGCATAGGCCATCCCAAACTTTACCTTCCTACCTTTATATTTGAAAACACAAGGGGGTCAACCTGCGGGGTCCTTCAAATAACAAAAAACTTAAATTGGGCTTGAGATTTCATGTTTACATTACTATTTATAACCCGCATCCCGAATATCACCACACACCATATTCTACATTGACTTTCAAAAATGAGTATGGAGTATGAGTGACCCTACGAACGGGGTCATTCGAATCCCAATTGAAAAAATATGGCTTCAGATTCCATGTCCCCTTCTTATTCCTAATCTTCATCCCAAATTTCAGCTATCTATGATGATTTATTCCATTTAAAAAAAACTTCGTAGAAAGGTGTTTGGCATGGGAGGTAACAAGAGTCAACTTCACTTCAGGTTTGAAGCCATATTTTTTTTACTATAACTTGACTGACCACTAACGATAACCCCCATTAGTTTCTGAGAGTGAATATAGAAAGTTTAACGCGTTCACATCTATGCATTCGCATTTGAAATTTAATGCCATTTGGTAAATAGTTGTTAGGCATTTGCTCGGGCTCAATAAAGTTGCACAGGAAAGTTCTTACAACGGATACAATTCAGAAATGGATTCTTGCAGGCATTTTAGTAAATGGTCTCCACAAAATGGTCTCCACAAAATGATCTCCACAAAATCGTCTATCACAAAAAGGTCTCGACAAAATGGTCTATCACAAAAAGGTCTCTATAAAATGGTCTGGGGATAAATGGTTTACCACATTATGGTCTCCACAAAACGGTCTGGGGACAAAATAGTTTACCACATTATGGTCTCCACAAAATAAGAAATATCTTGCGATTGTATTTTTGTACGTGAATCAGCATGTTAGGAACACCCACTTGTAGGGACCATTTTTTCCTCAGATCATTATGTGGCAACCATTTTGTGGATACCATTTTGTGGAGACCATTTTCAGATTATGTCTCAGACCAATTTGTGGAGACCATTTTGTCCTAAACCCAGAATATAGCAGTTTTAGCTTTTTTTAAAAAAAGTTCCAAGAAATTTGTGTGATCGATCTGATATTCAAATTGATTCTGTTGGCTAGTTTTTAACTTTTAAGTTGAGTCATTAGAGTCATTAGCTTGGATTAAACTAATTATACCACCCCCCCCTTATAATTTACAGCGACATTTTATCAGCTCGCAAAAAGAATTCCTTTGAGGCTTTGCTTGTTGTAAATATTGTTGCCATTTTATTGTCAGTTTGTATAAATTTCTGATTTGATTATAACTTAAATGCAAACTATGGTGGCATCAAAATTTTCGTTAATGGGTACCTATGCACTCATAAAATTCATAATTCCTTTTGTATTATTGTATTGCATTGAATTGTCTGGCATTATTGAGAATGGGTGAAGATTTGTCAAGGAAATCATATTTTAATTGCAAAATAAGGCACTGCAACCATAGACTTTTGTACCAGAAAAATTATCGCAGAAATCGAATTATTTTGTATCACAACTACTCTGGGGCCTTAAGGGTGCGGAGTGCACTTCTTAAAAACAAACTATGCCAATGCTAATCTTATGGGAAAAACTATAACTTTTGGCGATCAGCAGCTACTGACAGGGACAACCTAAATTATTGAAAATAGTGTCATTCGATAGACAATTGTTTAAACTAGGGACTCCAGTAGATGAACTTTTTATTAAATAAATTGGCTAATTTCTGGAAACTAAAATCGACTAAAAATCTGAGAATTTTAGCTGACTTTCCACTCCACTGACTGCAGTAATGTATTGGTAAGTTTAACATAGATTTAACCTAGTGAAGCCACTAGTTTAAACAATTTTCTATCGAATGACACTAATTTCAAAAATTTAGGTGGTCCCTGTCAGTAGCTGCTAATCGCCAAAAATTCTAGTTTTTCCCATAAGATTAGCATTGCCATAGTTTGTTTACAAGAAATGTACTCCGGACCCTTAAGGTGATTATATACCCCGTGATTTGCGTAGCTCCGCCCACAAAAATTCCCATACCTCTCCATGTTAACTAGAAAATGTAAGTACTGCGGCATTTCTTAATCGATTTTGAAAATAAATTAGAGGCCATCAAGGAGTATCTAACCAAGAATTGTTTTGGAGATATATGGATGCGAAGGTAAAGAATAATTTTTTGAAACTTTATAAATTAATAACAATTCCAAATACGAACGTATCTCTAAAACAATTCTTAATTAGATACTCTTTGATGGCTTCTAATTTATTTTCAAACCCGATTCAAAATCGGTTAAGAAATGCGGCAGTACTTACATTTTCTAGTTAACATGGAGAGGTATGGGAATTTTTGTGGGCGGAGCTACGCAAGTGACGTGGTATATAATCACCTTAAGGGTCCAGACTAGTTTTTAAATCAACGAATTTCAAGATTTTATTCTGTTTCGTAACTAAGGGAAAATGTGAATTTCTTTTAACTTTTTCGCATTTCTTTCAATTGAAATTACTAAATCTCAACATTGCATTAGACATCTAATTCAAAACTCAGTTGTAATTGAATGTTGCGCAAAAAATTAAATGATAATGTAAAATAAAAAGAAATGAAGAAATATTTTTGGCCTTTGGGAAACGTTCATAAATAATGTAAAGTAAAAACCAGAAGGTGACTCCCTTTCCCCCTTAGGTAACGCAAGTATAACGCAGTGATTGTACCTGTACCCCCTTCCCCCACTTTTTAACGTATCGAACAACTTCGCCGTGCAACTTCATGAAGCCCGAGCCTATAGGCCTAATAAGGATTTTAGAAATTTATCAATGGATTCTGCAATTATCTTTAAACATGACTTCAGGTTTCATGTAGAGTTGATATTTGTAACCCCCATGCCATATTTAGCCCTTCTACATTGACTTCCAAAAACCAGTGGGGGTCACCCTGTGGGGTCCTTAAATCAGAAGAAATAAAATTTGGCTTCAAATTTCAAGCAAGTCAGTTTAACCCGTTCTTAAATTATCATCAGACGGACGTAATCACAAACAGACCGACATGCCGAATTCATAAGCCCTAGGCTCGGGCTAAAATTTCGATGCAGAATCTTATTAGGTAGTAAATTTTAGTACGATGTGATGATTCCCGGAAGAAAAAGGATGGCAAAAAAAGGACGAGGCAAAAAAAGAATGAGGCAAAAAAAGGACGAGGCAAAAAAATGACAAGGAAGAAAAAGAACAAGCCAAAAAATGTTTTGCCTAAGTTGATGCAAGGGCAATGACGGCAGTTAAGGTAGACTAGAAGTGAAATGTGTACTATGAAATTAAGTAAATTAATGGATGGAACTTACATTAAATAAAGTAAATATAGGCTAGTTTAGGGTCATTTTTATGTTTAAGGCACATTGTAACCGGATCTTAACTTTCACTTGCATTTAAGCTGGCTCGATTTATATTTTTCATACATACATTTATACTTATTTCCATGCTTCTAGGTTTATTTTATTACTTTCACATTTCACATTTCAAAAACTATAAATAGGGCTGAAAAGCGTGAGAGCGTCTTCATTTCAAAGTTTCCCATACACTACTTGCCTGTACTGTTGAAAACTTAACAATTAGTCTAATTTACAATGGATTTACAAGATTCTAAGAAAACTGACGAAGTAGTGACCAAGACCAATGGACTTGTGGTATTTCCATCGAATTTGGGAAACAATTACACCGTTGCTTTTAAAGGGTATATGTATTATCACAATTCTGGAAACAACAAAAAAATATTTCGGTGTGTTAAGAACTCAAAGGCTGCTGGTGACTGTCACCCTAGGATCCATTTGAGTTGGAACTACAAAAAAATTATTAGTCAAGATTTTGCCTGAAGCTTGACACGCAATCACGGGGCGGACGAAGCTGCTTGTGTCAGGTAATCCGGCTGATTTATGATCAATAACGTTTTAAAACTTACAGTACAGTGTAATTATTATAGTATTGTTCAATTTTGCAGGACGTATTCAATGTGGAAAATGAAGAGCAAAGCTAAGTCTTCTCAAGAGGGAACTTCTTCTATTGTTGCTTCGGTATTAAACATGATACCCATAGCAAACCAAGGAGCCCTTTCCAAGATAGTCAGTGAGAAGGGTCATCAGACTAGCCAGGACCCTGGCCAAAGGGACCCAGGTGCACTTTAATTGTAGAGAAGACATCCCTGACCTATCAAATCACTTCATGACTGCCTCAGGTGAACCATTTCTAAAATTCGACAGCGGTCCCATTAAGAATCGCATTTTAATGTTCACTACATCTGAAAACCTTCGATGCTTGGACGAAAGTGATCATTGGTGTACTGAGGGGACCTTCAACTCATCCCCCGTGCTTTTCGACCAGCTCTTCGTAACACATGGAATCCGGAAATCTGGTGATAGGATGATAACCCTCCCACTGGTATATTGCTTGACTCCTAATCGAAAAACCACGACTTATAGAACTGTTCTAGATGAACTAAAGAAGTTTAAACCTTCGCTTGCCCCAATTTCAGTGATGTCTAATTTTGAAAAAGCCAGCTTAAATGCTTTCAAAGATGTTTTTACAGGGGCCCTTCAAAGAGGATGCTTCTTCCATTTTACCCAGGCGTGCTTCAAACATATTCAGGCTGACTCTGACCTTCTGGAAAAGTACAACCAGGATACCAACTTTTCTTTGAATATGCGTACATTAATGGCGTTGGCGTTTTTACCTCCATCCGATGTTGAAGACACTTTTATACTGCTCCAATCATCACAATTGTTTAAGGATCACGAGAAACTTCTGAAAGGATACCTTGAGTATTTTGCTTCAACTTGGATTGGATCATTTGACCGTCATGAACGTAAGAAACAGCCTCAGTATGAGATAGCTTTGTGGAATTGCTTCGAATCAGTACTTCAGGACCTCCCTAAGACTAACAATTCATGCGAAGCGTTTCATAGAGGCTTTGCCACATTGCTTGGGGCCTGTCACACTACCATATTCAGGTTGGGTGAAGGGTTATTCAAGCAGCAAAACCTAACAAACTTCACACTTGAACTGTTTTACGCTGGAAGGTCCGAGCCACCAAAGAAAAAGTTTCAAGGTTTTAGTTTGAAGCTCAAAAAGATGGTTCAACGGTACGCCGCAGGAGAAATTCCACCATTAGACTACCTTCGAGGGGTGGCCAACACAATCAGTGTAATGTAGAATAGTTTTTTAGGTTTATTTTAAATTTTATTTAGCTAAAAGGATTTGCCATCTTTCTTCTTCCGTCCTTCTTCTTCCGGTAACCCGATGTGATTATGATTCGCTGAAAATCTTGCATTCTATCATAAAATATCATTATCACCACGATGCACATTCAGGATAAAGATAAATTTATAATTTATATAAGGTTAGGCTTAGTTTAGGTGAAGTCTCAAAATGTGAAAAAAAATTTGGTATGATATAATAGTAATAAGCCAAACGAAGCCAATTATACTAGAAACTTTAAAAAGTTAAAGGTGGAAATAAAAAAATATGGTTCAAAAAAATTATGTAACTACGGGCATTTTTGAAAATTGCAAGTACATACAGGACTTAAAAGTCAGCCCAAACCCCTAATTCTCTGCAGTTTGTTTGGGCGAAGGAGCAATTATGGATTTTTAAAATTTGTTCTATGAGAAAGAAAATTTTCTTTCCGAGGGGATAGTCCCCCATTTTATGTCCATAATATGATGCCCAATGAGAAAAACCAGCAAAAGTGCTGAAAAAATGTTAATTTTTGGACTTTTTGAGGGTTATGTGAGTATTAAAAATGCATGAAAAATTTTTGGTGGAATAAAAGGGACACCATCCCCTGCGCCTTTAAATTTTCCATCCGATGCCATTTTTATTTTTTAGATCAAAGGCCTGGGGGTCTTCAGATTGAACTGCAGGAAAATCGTCGATTTTGCCATAAGATTAGCATTGTTATCGTTTTGGTTACGAAAACTAGTCTGGACGCTTAATACTACAAAGTGTTTAAGTATATATACATAGTTATGTGCCATATGAAACCCACAGAAAAGTTTTCAGTTGGATTGAAAAACCCTTAGCCTATCCTATTCAGTTTGTCACTCCCCAACAGGGTAGGCTACCCAGGGTTTTTTGGGTCGGGGTTTTATAGGGTTTTTTGGGTACCTTTTCAGCTTGGGGTTTTTGGGTTTCATTCAATTTAAAGCTTTAGGAATCAACATTCTTACAAACTGCCAATCTCAATGTTTTGTTTAAGTGATTTCGTCATGACGAAGGTGCAAAATATTGGTCATAGGTAGCTTGACAAAATAAAATTAGGTATATCAAAAATGAACTCATCTCTGTCCGTACCTAATACCACTAATCTCAATGTTTTTCTCTCATTGAGATACACCATATTTTGCATTTACCGTATTTCCCGGTATAGAACCCCCCTCGGAATAACTGCCCCGGGTCTATACGATGTTTCAAATATTAACCTCTCCCCGGATTAATCCCCCCCACATATGTATCTGACACACTTTTAGCTGAATGTTATGCAAATGACAAGTAAAGACAGAAAAAACCATCAACATTTTTTTATCTATAATTTTACACATAGCAATGTAAATTATTTGGTGAGAATGTGTTAATAAAATGGAAGTTTTTTTTAGTAAATTAAAAAAAATTTTTTTTGTTGAAACATTAACTCCCCCCCGTGGAATAACCCCCCTTCCCTGATTATAACCCCCCCTTTTTTGGAGGGTTGAAACAATAACTCCCCAGAGGGTTCTATACCGCGAAATACGGTAACTCCCATAAACCGTGTTTAAAATAATAAACCCCCACCTAAATAACTCAACTCCAATAGACCTTGTTTAAAACAAAAAACTCCCATCTAAATGACTTAACTCTCATAGACCGTGTTTAAAATAATAAACCCCCATCTAAATTACGGAACCTCATAGACCTAATTTAAAAAATAAAACCCCTTCTGAAATAACTGAACCTCATAGACCTTTTTAAAAAATTTTACGGATGATAGTAATGAAATAAGCTTGCAATCTTAGTTTCAATAAGATCCGTATTAAGCTAACTCAATTGGCAATTTTCAAAATTAAACTAATTTACCGTAAAGACCGATTTGGAACGCCCTCTTCGGATTATAGCCCGTCCCCTAAATAACTCAGGTTTGGAGACTGGTTTCAAAAAATTACTCCCTCCCCCCATCCAAAAAATATAGTTTAGTGTGGAACATAAAAAATGAATTTCAAAAAATAGAAACAGA
>JAQGBU010000223.1:0-44720 GCA_034698605.1 Isotoma decorata
GAGCAAATGTTCCGGGGCAAATGTGCAGGAGCAAGTGTGCAGGCGCAAATGTGCAGGCGCAAATTACCCTATACCGTCAAGACCACCTAGCTTTTTAGCATACATGAGAATTCTCAGATGATGGCTTGTAATAATATGAAGTGTAATAAATGCAAGCAAAAGAACCTGCTGGCTCTTATTCTCATCTCATCGACATCGGCAATTTTAGCAAATCTGGTGAAAGTCCTCTGCAACTTGTACTTACGACTCTCTTCCTGCCTGACTGTCGTTCTCAGGAAATGGAAGGTTTTATTCTATATATGTATGAGAGAAAGGGTCTAGAATTCAAAATGAGACAGTTGATGCTTATGGTCATGATGATGATCATGATGATATTGGTACTGGAATTGCAAGTAGTAGTAGGTATTGATATAAAGGTGGTACCAAGGCAATACCAGTGGCCCCTCACATTGCGTGTGAATCTTCTATCGAATTTCGTTTTCTTTTATTTTTTTGCTTCTTCCGTTTTTCCAGCAAGCTTCGTTGTTGAATGTCGACATGGACACGTCTGGTCAGAAGAGATAGATAGAATGATAGGAATCGATATTTGAGAAAATGTGATATTTTATGTTGTACAGGACCCAAGGGAAACGAGAAGTCTCGTCTTACACAAAAATGATCGACATCCAAGAAGAACAACCGGTTGAGGCTGTTGGTGGTGGAGGTGCTGGTGCTTCTCCAACCAAAAATGTAGGAACTCTGTCCACAGACATTAGCAGTTATTATGGACCGACAGTTGGTGATGGGGAAGAGGACCTAGATGATCCTTGGGATGATCGCCATGAAGCAGAACAAGTTGAAGACTTAACTAGTAGCACGATTACTAATACCGGCACTGGAACCAGCATTGGAAGTATTGCCAATAATAATAATAACGAAGAGGTCGAAGGGGATGATTCCGAATATGAGGACAAATTCCATTGCCGACCACGTTATCAACATACCAGAGTTGATGTAAGTCAAGTCCACTTCTTTTTCCTATCTATTTTTCATCCTACTCCCAAAGACTCATTCTTTTTTATCCAATATTTACAACTTTGTATGAAAAAGAGGTGTTGTAGGCAGGTCTTTTGGGAACACTCTTAGAATATTATTTCTCTCTGTGGCACTAAAACTTTTACATAATAAATTCAACCAGATACTTACTAGTCAATACTAGTAAATATTTGCCTTTCTTATTTTCTTTCAAGACGGATGATATAACATTGTAGATTGTTAAAATCTACCACATCTATAGAGGTATGCAATATTACGCATTACTATGCTCATTTTTGCCCTAACTGATCTCAAAATCGACAGTAGTAGTATTATCTCTGCACTGCGTATATTTTTCTTTTCAAGTATCTAATATAAGAAAACAGTTTTGTCTTAACAGAACCTCCAACATTTGCTATACCAATGGAATTGAACATAGTTAAAAAGTAATCGATTTCACTCTGTGATTCTACCAGGCAGGGGGTTGAGAAATTACTAAGAGTGAACAAATTATTCAAAAGAAACATGTTTTGTAATGTACTCAAACTACTCCACTCAAAGAACCTTTACCATTTTTTTACCTTGTCTATAATATTATCGTAGTAGTCATCATAAGCTTTTACTTTTTCTACTGTTTTTTAACCTCGACTTTCTCCTCCTTTTAGCTTCATGTTGTGTTTGTTAGCAAACAGAACATGACAAAAGAAAGGATGAACGGATCCACGTTAAAAGCAGACATCATGCAGACATAAGGAAAGTATTAAGCACCACTGCACTACCAACTATGATGCAGAAACTGTTGGAATACATGGTATTTTACATGCGAATGGGGTTTGTTCCTCTTCATTGTACTCATAGTCGTGAGTAGGTGTATTTATTTTATCCTAAAGGAGTTATCATATCAAGGCATGATGTAGTCTTAGGCGTTACTTACTGGTGGCACTGCACTGTCACCGTCTGTCTATATATACCCTCTCTCCAGCGCAATGTAGATTATTGTAGATGCTCAAAAATGTTGATATAATATGTGACAATGCAATGCATGATGTGAAGTGAGACATGCAGGCCAAGCCAGAAGCATCACCAAAGTTTTAGACGTTAGATTCGTCATTTTATTTCTTCCCTTGTGTGCAATATTTAGATTCATATTTATGAAAGTATCCTTTCTCTCTCACTTGTTTGTCGTGTTTTTGAAATTTTCAATGCCCAATTCAGAATCTAGTCTGCCCTTATACACACGAGAATATAGTTTGTATCATATAACTGCTGCTGTACTAGATATGTTGAAATACTTTTCAAACTATTGACAGCTTTTTAGTTTCAGGCTGTAGTAGGTGAGATATTCCTACTATTATAGTTTCAAATCATTTGTTTCTGTTTTTTACTACCAATGTTCCTTGTCAACAACTGACAGATTTCTTGTTCCTTTTGCCCTCAGACTTGGGAAAGGTTTACATCGAATTTCGAGTTGATGTTTTCATTTCATTTTGAAATAGGTATTTATGTTAGGGAAATGGCTCTAAGCAATGTTGGAAAATGATCCCTTTGTTCTTTCTTAGTATATTATACTCGAGCTTAAAGCAGGTACAAGGGAAAAAAGTAATTTTGGAAAGGAAAGAGAAAAACTTTTTTCTCAAGTATGAAATTAAAATTATTAGGTGTCCCACATGTATGTCCTTGTTGTGTACGTACATAACAATAACAACATATGCTTTAATTTCAAGTCTGAAGGCAACATCCAAAACTGAAATGTAATCTGTATTATGAAGGTTTTTCATCAGCTACTTAACCAACTCTGTAACCAGAGTAGTAGTAGTAAGAGTAAGAAGTTCAGTAGATAAGATTATAGAAGTAGTGTAACTTGTGTAACCATCACTTTTACATTTTATGCATGTTATTATTTGGCATAGTAAGTAATTTTTGCTATCAGACTCTTTACTACTACTGCCATTGCCTATCTTAGGATTATTATTGTTCCATCTTTTGCTTGCACATATGGCGTCCTTTTTTCCCTTTCTACAACAATATACTTTCGTTTTCCTATTAAATCTTATTATTATTATTGTTATTATCATCCAGTATTTGTAGAGAGTAGTAGCAGTAGTAAGGAAGAAAAAGCGAGGAAGAACTTTTGGCAGACGCTGCTGTGTCTCGCTTTTACTTCTTTTTATGTTCATAATAACATCAGTTATTCTCCGACTCGTGATCACAATCAGTTTTTCTCAGCCAAGCTGACTGTGTGGAACTAAAAATTTGAAATGAGTCCATATAATAATAATACATATGAGAGAAAGTACATGGTGATATTAGTGTTAGGAAAGTAGGATCGCTTTAGCTTACAATTGGGACTAAAGGCAGTTATTTGAATCCCTTGTGAGGGAGTGCATTGTGCCTAAAAGTACGTTTTCCTCTAGACAAGCCTTTCTTGTAGAGTTATCAAGAGATATATGATATAATAGAACATGTCGATGAAATTGCTTTCACTTGTCTACACTCTTTAGAGCAAAGGATGGAGAGCATTATTATTGAGAAGTGAAAATGCACGTATGGATGAATTGAAGTATTTGGTACACCTAGAACATATGTGCCTAAAAGAGTTTAAGGGTAGGTAGATTGTCCATAGTGGATTTTTAGACTCGTTGGAAATAAAACAGTTCATAAAATTCCGTTGTAATTTAATCCATACTTTCACTTTACTACTTACTCTCATTGCTATCAGCCAGACTGGGCGATTGCATTTTATTATGATAAGTAACGAATGTATATGAGAGTGTAGTGATATGAATCAAGTTGGATATGAAGTGTATGGGGGTGGCATGTAATGAACACAGGGGAAAAGTTCTAAAAGGCACAGAGAAGATGAATTTTTAGGACTTTACGACTAAAAGTATAAGAGCAAGGGGGAGGTTCGCGTTCGGTATGGAAGAGTTGTGTTTTGTTTTATACATGAAAACTTATTTTAAATAGGTATATACGGGTGTGAATGTGTGGGGGTGGGCGAGTGTCTCTAATGAACCACTGATAGAAGAGAGGAAGAGCAGTAAAGAGTTGAGTATTCGAATTCATGTCATGATTTCTTCACACTAATGAGGAACACTTTTCAAGAAATTGTATTTCAGAGGTCGTATATTCTATACAACAATTTTTGGTGTTCGGGTGTGAAAAGACTAAAATTGTATTGGTTTTCTGAGTAAAGATTATAGACTTTTTTATGTAGGGTAATGTAATATACTTATATCCATGTATTCATATTTTTATCAGGTTTATGGAAGATTTCTAGCCCAAGACCATGACTCAGGGCGGACTTCATATTTCATCTCAAGAAAGACTTATCTGAAGATCACAGATCTTGTATCAGACTACCTTCGTGTATCTGACACTCAAGTTGCTGTCATCAAGGGCCCTTCTGCTTCAGAAATTCAGGGGGTGGGACCAGGACGAACTGAAATACAGGTGAGATTCCGTTCTAAAAATGTCAAGTGGAAATTCTCGATCTGCTGACAGCTTTTTGAATACTATTTTTTCATCTTTTTATTATTTACAATACTCTTACGTAATACGCTACGCTTTAATTTTTTTGTGTTTTATTTATTTTTTAAGCAGGAGCTAGAAGTGGACCAAAACCATCTGCCGTTATGGTCTTTCTATGAAATGATGCTTCCTTCTACTAATGCCATTGTTTGCCTATAGAACTAAGCTTGTTATTATGGAGTGGAGTAGAAAGTTTTTGATTGTTCGAATGAGTGAGCGAGCAGAAATTGGTAAAAAGCTTATACGTTCATCTGAATGAGTATTCTGCCAAGAAAAAAAATCAGAGAACATGTAGTCACAGTCAGTATGCGAAAAATATTAACATGCGAAAAGAATCTGATCGATTCACTAACGAGAAAATGAATGTGTGTAGTTGAGCAGACATAAAAGTATGTAGTTAGTAGTAGGAGCAAGCTACATGGATTAACTTTGTACCAGTTTCTAGTTGTAGTATTGCCCGTAGCACAACGTACTGTGTATAGTAATACTATTCGTGAGGGAATTCTCCATGGCATGGCTGAAAGAGGCACACTCGTACCAACTGATAATATTATATAGTAGGCTGGCAAAAGTATTAGCAGAATCAACCCTTTAGCTACTTTATATGTATTTAAGGTCACTTTCACAGAAGAGAAAGTCTAAGTTAAACAAAAATATATGGTTGGGCTTAATGAGCGTGTTAAGTCTGAGGATCACGTACACGTGATTAAGGCTTATTGTCAGGGAAGGCTTTTAAGGAAAAAAGGCTCACTTTCATTTTCTCAAGTCTTTCTTATTCTTCTCTGTCTCGTTGAACATGGCTGGTTTCATCCTTTAGTCTTTTATTACCATGCCACGGAATGTTATGCTATTGCTACACTACCACCACGACGGCAGCCACAAAAGCCCAACAGGGTGCAAGTAAAACTTTATATATGATATTCTCAACTCTTCTAAGTGTTGACTTGGCACTTTCTTTCTTTTCTTCTTTTCCTGACTTCAGCTTCAAATATATATATGGCATATATGTTGGCTTCTTCAAAGCATGGGAACCCGAAATTTAGAAATATATCTTTAGAAAATGTATGTCTATTACAGTGCTTTTCGCCTTTTAGATTTTGCATTCATTCCGTAGTCCCTGTCCCAAGAAGAAGTCACTAACCTTTCTATTGTTTCAAGCATCAGTGGGCACACTATTGGATAGGTAGCAAAAGAAAGAAAATTAACACCAAGCGTACACGTTGTACCTACCAAAGTGATTTTAATATTGTAGGTTGAAAGTTAGACGGGTGAGCATGGAAGGAAACTCGGAAGGAAGGAAATAAAATGACAATCAGTGAAATTTTTGTCATTTTTTACACTTTATTATTAGAATATTCATGTGAACAATACCACTACTGTCACATGTTTCAGTGGGGATGAATGAAATGAGGAAATTGAACTTCTCAATTTCCTCGTGAATAATACATTATCTTGGTAAAAGTTGTGTAAAAGAAAGGACTAAGTTGTTCACATTCTGTTGTTGTAGACAGGTGGCTAAGAATACTTTTCAAGAAAGTAAGATTTCAGATTCGATGACAGGATTAGGATAAATTCTGCTTACTGGAAGTTAGGCTCAGGCTTACTTTTGCTCCGTAGTTTACGCAATGCCAAGATTGTGTCAAGGGGATGAGGATAATGTTTCAGAGTTGAAGGTAGAAGAACAAGGATATTGCGTTGTGAGTTGCGGCTGTGCCTGAGTTGTTAAGTTCCGTAGAGAAATCTTAAACATAGGGAAGCAAAAGAGTTTTGGCAATAAAAATAATTTATGCGATGGGCTTTGATTAATTAATTATAAGTAGGGTAGTTACATTAAGAACAAGGTTGACTCTACATTCCAACTAAGTCGACTCTTCAGATTTCTCAAACTTGTGTAACTAGTCAAAAGTCAAAAGTAAATACTATGGAAGTTGTTTGCTTCAGCTATCAAAGTTACCTACTAGAATTACTTTCTAACGTGAAAAGTACAACTTCTGTCGAGGTTTGAGATTTTGCTGTTAGCCATCTTTGCTTCCGTATTTATTTTATAGTTCTGATCAAGTTAAAAGTTTGAACCAGAATTTTTAATCATCCGGGCTGTGAGCATGGCAAGGCAGTCAGTACAGTTTAAATTACTCAGGGATGTGATTCTCATTGGGAAGTTTTACTTGCTGAGGGTAGATTTGATCCACAGACCAGGTGTGTTTTCTCAGAAAATAAGTGGTGGCCCTGTTGCTAATGAGCAGATTGTAGTTGAACCGAATGAAAAGATGCTTTTGGAATTGGAAAGGGAAAAGGGAGAAATAAAAAAGGAAAAAAAGTTTTTCAATTAGATGTGTCTGTCTAGTTATGTGCCGGTGTGGGTTGCCTATTCTATTGTGCCCTTTGCAACCCGAGTGTTTTCCTGATTAGGATTAAGCTACTCTCACAGATTTTGGTTTTTGCATGGTGGTAAATATAATAAGAAATCTTCTTCAGTTCCTTTCAATTCAAAGAGAGATAACACTTTTTCCAGGATCAGTTTTATTTAGGTTTGTATACATTCCTGTACTGCTGCTACTTCCAAGCTATGACTTTGTTTTCATTATGAAGCGATCAGAATGACTGATCTTGAGTTCTATACCATGCGTAATTTCGAAAGCGTCTTTCTTGGAATTACTTTTGTTCACTTATCCCCAATTGCATTAGGACTTAGGAGTTACAAGTAGTAGATGCACAATGTTCAGTCTCTCTTTAATGCATAGTGTAGTACCTAATAGCATGTAATTTAGATTGAAAAGAAGATGAGCTTCATCTCTTAGCTGGGGTAATGAGGAAGATTGAAAGAGTAGTGGAGTGGTAGTCACTTTTAGTAATTCTACTGTTCGAATATAATACTATAGAAAACTGTAATCCTGCATTGTATTGCTTCTCATTCCATAATAAAGGGTTCATTGTACGAGTAAACAATGGAGATGGGAATCTATCTAATACCTTACGCTTACAGTCAAGCTTCTGCATCAACCTATTCAAAGGTCCAATCCTATAGGTGTATTTCTAGGGACTAGTGAAATGGAACGAGTCAAGCTTATCCATGTTATTTCATGCAGTGCATATCAGAGTTTTTACTGGGTAGTAGTGGTAAAAGTTGGACTATTTCCGGATCAGTTCTTGAAGGAACTGAACTGAGGGACTTTCCAGTTCCTTTATCCATTATTCCTGCTTGTGATGTAATCTTTCCTCTTTTCACTTGTAAAATTTTCTTAGAAGAATTTCTTTAAAGAAAAGTTCTCAGCATGGGCATCAGAATCAGGAGTTTAATCAACAGTTTAAAGGAATGGCAATGATAGTGTTTTTGCATTTTCTGAGAGAGTCGACAATCCTTTTTATATAAAAAAAACAGAATAGAAATTTTGTTTTAAACGCAAACTGGCAGT
This sequence comes from Isotoma decorata, assembly GCA_034698605.1. Classification (NCBI taxonomy): domain Eukaryota; kingdom Metazoa; phylum Arthropoda; class Collembola; order Entomobryomorpha; family Isotomidae; genus Isotoma; species Isotoma decorata. The sequence goes on from JAQGBU010000223.1 coordinate 7,959, forward strand.
ATTTTTCAAGATATGTAATATACCCTGGTGATATTGGTAATTAGGTACTTTACGTTTGAAAATTCAAAAGATGATGAAGTAATTTGGATTATGAAATTTGAGTAGAAGCACTTAACAGTTTTAAAAGCAAGTGTGCCCTTGTTATGGCGTTATTGAGTCGGACATTTTAAGTTGTTTGCACATGTTTTAGTAGTACCTACACATGAAATATAGGCTAGAAAGCAATTAGAAGGAATGTCGGAGTTTTTACATGTATAATGGAAAGTAGGCGTCTCAAATTCTGTTACAGTAAGATAAACCTAGTTAGGAATGATTTATAGGTAATTGGACCTGAACGAAACAGGTGATAGTTGATTCGTTAACCAAGAGCTGGGAAACGAAACCCTATAGGGTATTTTGATTAATTTGTTTTTCTCTAGCAACTGTTATTTTAGCAATTAGTAGTAACCACCAACCGCTACCTATAAGGTCTAAAGAAAAGCGGAATGAAATCTACTCAACTCATTAAACAATTTCGGGAGAATAAAGAATGATGTATGTTCGTACCTCTGATTCCGACCCGTATGGCCTCCATCCATCCACTTGATTGAGAGACTGACTTCATCAGAAGAAAAATAATTTACTATTTCGAGATTGCAATCAGTATACACACACAATGTCCGTGTTAATTCAGCTTACTACGTCCATCGACTATGTTTTATATATTCTTATTACTATATTGCACTAAAAAAACTTTGAGGGCAAAACCCTCGGACTCTTTGATAAGCCAAAGTGACATAAAATATTTGGCAAATTGTGTTCGTCATTAGTTGTAGTTTTGTACAAAGCTTGACTTGTGTATGCCATTTCATTTTTAGGTCTGCATTACAACGCTCTAGTGCTTGTTTGCCATTGCCACGTGCATTATTTACTAGGGTTAGTTCATATGGTATGTATGTGTATTTGTGGCTCAATAAGGGCCAAGGCACCATGGTATTATTATTTGGTGTTTTTGTTGGGCAAGAGTATTGGAATTCTGTTTTCTGTTAAAGGTGCCTCATTTCGATAACCAATCTTCCTAAGAAATACCTATGTACTGTTTAGTGAAAGTTGCATTCAGTCGTTGGAACTTGAATGGATAGACATTTGATAAAAATAAGTATACCACTCATTTCTACCATTATTATTACTATTACTAAACTAAAGAATGGATGAAACGGTAGATTAGACAACATGCAATGAAACCATTCATCAGTCATTTCAGTCCTAGCCATTTTTATTTACTTTTTTTGTACTCTTTCGTCTCATTTTTCTCATTTTTAGTTACAAGAGGTAAGGAAACTCTACTTTAGATTTGCTTAGTATCGGATCATTGGGACTTTTGTTTACCTTCATTAAATTCTTGGTATCCTTTATTATTACACTGTTCTGCTGGTACTGATGATTATTATCATTATTATTATTGAGCTGCGATTTTCAGTAACTCTTTGTGCTGCTGCCACTGCCACTCTATATTCTTCTGAGTTTTCCTCACACTGCTGTCAGAGTCAGACTGAAGAATCTCTTAGATTTTTGGGTGACGATGTTGATAAAATCATGAGAAAGAGAAAGTTTCTTTGCGTATTGGTGCATTGGGTCATGGCCATGGCAAGAAAAAGTATGAAATATTGAGAAAAAATAATACTTTTTTAGTACATAGTTCGCTATTACTCTAAAGAAAATTCGATTTTTTATGGTCATTGTATAGATGGAAAAAGTGCATATAAATAAGTGAAAATAACATGGGAAAAGAGGATTTGGAAGTGGTACATCTCGGATCTAAAGTATTGATTGAGCACAGTCAGCAGTATTTTAGGAACAACTCGAACCTTGTGTAAGAGATTGTCAATTTGTATGAGTATGACGATTGTGTTGGGATATTTTTGTTATTTCAGGGGTTGTTTGAGAGCTCTTGTCACTACTATTTCTCTTTTTATCATTTCCAAAGAGAAATTATTCATCTCACGAAGGTTGTATTAGCTAATTGCACCAGAGTTTTTTGATTATTGTATACATTGTGTAGAGAGATTTTCAATCAAGAAATGCCAAAAAAATATCCTTTCATTCCTGTACAGATTGAGGCCATAAAATCCATTACCTAGTCGTAGTGGTGAGGGTGGTATGTCGTGTCGTGCTCATAACGACTTAAAGACGTAATAGAGGAGATTGGGTAGGAAATCTGGGTCATGTTGGCCCCTAATATTATCATCATTACTACGTTCTGGCTTTCTGTTTTTCTTTCTCGTAATGAAATGAGTGTCAGAAGATTGTTCTGTCTTGAAGATGAGATTTTTTGGAGTTTCGCAATGCCACCACTACCCGGATCTCCAGTGAAAGTACCTAGTCAGCAGAATGCATGTGCTCTTGGAAGCAATGGAAGCATTAATCAATTTCTCGTTAATTAAATTTTCCAAGTTTTTCCAAGTTATTTACCAGTTGACTGTTCTGTGGCTGAAAAGAGGTTACCTATATAGAATAGTATTAGCGTGATGAAATGTAGTGATACGGGGTGGTTGTGGCAGCGGATACGTTTTCGTGTTTCTAAGCTTTAAGTAGAATAGTAAAATGTACGAGGTAATTAAGAATGGCTTAAACGAATAAATAATCGTCTTTTCCATATACATACGTCTGTATATTCGCTTATCATAAGCAATGGGCAAACCCTTAGAATTTTGGTTTATTTATCATATGATATAGAAAAGGTTGCTAAAAGAGCAAAGAAACATTTCCTACTAACATAGAAAAGGTAAGTGAAGAAGGCGGATAGGACACCTGCCTGCCTTAGATTTGGTTTTCTCAGTGATTTAAAGTCCCGATATGCAAAATAAAAGTAGAACGGGACACGAGAAGCCGAGCAATGCAAAAAAATGTGAAAGTTGCCGTAATGTAATAAAGTAAAAAAAAAATAATGTCTAGGGTACCTGGTACTTTATATGTTCTTCTTATTGTACGGGATATCATCATCTTATTGCGAAATATGTAGTCAGGGAGCCAGGTTAATTTGAAGGGGTGAGGTAAAAAGGAAAGAGGTCGGCAGTCGACGCTGTTTTTTCTGAATTTATTCCCATACTCACAATTGAAATATGTTGCATCAAGAACGCAAATTCAGGGACAGATTTACTTTATTTTACACTCATCTTAGTACAGTTTTACAAAGTTGGGGATAATATTATATATCTGTGCTATAAAGTTGAAGAGGGAGGCTCTATGATTCGATGCAAAATTCGTGTTGGGTGAGACCCCCAAAAGGTTTTAAATTACATAAAAAAGACAATGGTTTGTGTCCTAGTCTAATTAGAATTTATGGAAAGATGTTTGCACTCACTCAGGATTCTATATTGTTTTACGTTTTGAACTTTTTTAGACGTCGTAATAATGGCGAGACAACTTGTTGTTTATTGTAGCCGAGAAAACCGTAAATAAATTAGATCATTTTCCACAGTTAAAGGCGTTTTTAGTTTCAGAACTTCCATACAAAAAGAAATCTTTTTCTTAAGTAGTACAATGTACATGGTTTGAAGTGAGAGACATACTTGTAAGCATTGAATAGTGAATATCTGACCTCATTTTAAATACATCGTTTACTTGGTAAGCACTTTGCGGATATTTTGACCAAATTTAAAAGAACTTATGAATTATAAGTTAATATTGTTGTTTTTCCTCCACAAAGAAAAGACTTGTTATTCCCCAATTTTGTTTATTCTTGTTGGCTACATGTAGTTAAGATGAAAGTTTTAGGAATGAAAATGAACGAGTTGATGGGAAATGGATTATGAAATTGATAAAACATCAGTATGATGACTTTGTTTGTTTTTCGCTTAGAAACTGTAAGTACTTCGGTAATCTTCATTCCTTTTGCATACAACACGGAGTAGGGAACAAAAAATAATTGATGGCTATGAAGATGAAGAGCTACTTTTTTTTCTTTCTAATGCTACTGCGGCTTATAAGGAAGGACAGTGCAGTGCAGAGATACATTTGTATATAGTAGTTTGCCATTTCAAAGAAGTAAAAGGAAGGATAGAAGAAAAGGAAGAAGTATAAGATTGTAAACTTATTTTCCGTAGTTGTAGTAGTTTTTGGTAAATCGAATGAAAAGAGACAGGTTGAATAACGGAAAATAGTTCAAATGTAAAAGATTAATTTGACTTTTTTATACTTTATCTTTTCCCTTCTTCGTCCTTTTTAGACTGGGATGGATGGATGAGACGGTTTTTGTAATTTGAGGCTGAGTGAGAAGAACTTTCTATTTATTTGCCTAGGATGGAATTGAAGTTGAAATATTGACTGTTTATTCAGAAAGCAAGAGAAGAAGCCGTGTAGAAGTTGCATCTACCACTTTTTGTTGTTCTTCATCTTCGACTTCACTTAACTCCCGGAAAAGGATAATTTTTTTTTCAATTTGGATTTTCTTGATACGTTTACAAAGATGTATGCATAGGCGTAACTTTTAGTTCTTTAGGTTTTAAGTAACTAAAGCTTCCTTAAGGTTATTCGACTCTTCTTAAAAAAACTTAATGTTACTCGATAACTGTTACTCGAGTCATATTTCTTCTACTGTGTTATGTGACCTTTTAAATTAATTGAACTTAGGTAAATGTCTCTTTGAACTTTTCCTAAATCATTGGTATTGTCAGTGGAATTATTTATCAGACTACACAGTTAAAAGAAAGTTAAAAAATAGCTTTGAAAAAGTAGGATTGATCAAGTACGCCTATACCAATCATGAAATGAACTGTGATAAAGTTTCTTCCATCAGTGTTGAAAGGATAGAAAGCGTTTAACTTATCCGAAGAACGAGTTTCTAGAACAGAGTTTTATTTAAAAGTCTGCATTTGATTCTTTTCTGAAAGGTTAATCTTCTTCCGAGAAAGAATTGGCTCTGACTTGATGGACAGACAAAAGGAGATGAGTTTTCTCTGCAAATGTTGGAGTCTGGAATATACCTATTTTCTCTCATGATTTTTACTTCTGCTACGCGCTACGGCTTTAGGACCTATTTATACTGTCCATAAACCACATTCTTTAATTTTTGTTATGTTTAAATTAACTGCAGGGTACAGTTAACGATTTTAACAAAATGAAGAGGTTCCATGTGAAAGGGTTGTTTATAGAACAAATGATGCATTCAAAATTAGCTACAAAGTACTCGAAGGCTTTTACCGAGTCATAATTTTGAAAAGTTTTACAAGCGATTTATGAAAGGTTGTCCAGCTTTGACTCTCGTCTTCTATAATTTTTACAATTGAAAGGAAAACACAATCGAATTGAACCCAACGAACTCATTGTGGTTGTTATCCTTTGTCTCTGTTCGTTGATTTCGCTATAAATTGAGCTTGCCGTGTTTAATCTTCTGCCAAAATTATCTGTCTCTGCTTTTTACCCTGATTTGTTTAGGATATTTTAATCCGATTGTATATTTTACGAAACTTCAAGATTATTTTTGCAAAATAAAAATAATGAGGAGAATTGAAAAGAGGGTAAAGTTGTTGTTTATCATAACCAACTCATCAAGGTGGGCGAGGCTTAATACCCGCATATACTTTTTATTCATAAAAGAATACTAAAAAACGAGAGTTAAAATTGTAAATTGACAAGATGAAATATCTTATGAAATTACAGGTTGTGTCACCAGTAACAGGAAGAGTGCTTGGAACAAAGGAGATTCGAGTGCTGAATGAGAGAGTATCCATCACATCGATGAAGGTGCAAGTGATCTCTGGAGTGCAGTTGTCTCTCTTCCCTGATACAGATTCAGATAATCAATTTGTGGCGGAGACAACCATGACTTCCAAGTTGTCTGCAAAATACCAGGTACACAACAATACAATTTTGTTCAGAAGGGTTAAAGACTGTTGATTGTATTGTGTATTGACATCCCTGTACAGAAGCACAAGGTGTTGGTAATTGAAGTTGTGTGTTTAATAGAGTAAAATCTTAAATTAAGTCTTAAGGGTGGATTCCTGACAGCTTAGAAAGGTGGATTGGGCATTTACATAATCGATTTCCAGGCTAGAGCGGGTTTTTATCATGTAATCGAACTCAAAACATTAAATCAACGAGGTAAAGGTAGAATACCAAAATGGATTATTGGATTATTCTAGTGATAGATTCTATAAAACATTTTTTTAATGTTGAGAAATTAGAATGTGGATTAGTGGTTAATGAATGAAAAGTATAGGAGAATTGTTATAAAGATGAAACAAGATCGATAAGTTGATCTTGAGCCAAATAGGTTTGATGTGAAAAGGAAAGCAAAGAAGGAGGCCTATAAAGACTAGGAATAGGATCACTTTTTGAGACAGGTTAAACAGGGATATCGTAGAAGTAAAGTACAATCTGCTTAACCGGTAATGAATTGCACATAAACCACATGCGAAAATTCTACTGAAATAGGGCCTCATTCGCCAAGGAAAATTTATGACGAATGTTATTCAAATACAGCCTAATTATGCGTTTTGTCAAGTCATAATAATAAACTAAATCAAGGGGCAATGGAACATATATTCAGCAATTACAGTTTCTGCTAAATACCCCAACCCTAAATTTTGAATGGATTAAATTTCAAAAAATAGGTGCACAGGACTTATACAGAGCTCTAGGCTAGACCATTATAAGGAAAGGAAGGGCATCAATTTGTGTGAAATGTGAAAAGAGGAATGTCCCCTTAGACAGACAGAGAGTTGTAATCAAATCAATTTTCACTTTCTTCTTACAAGCAATGCATGCATGTAGCACAGCTACCTCTGAATACCTATATCTCGAAAGTTTACATGCAGTATGTATCATTTATCTGTAGAAAAAATGGAGAAAGCTAGTTGATAGTGGCATGAAGACAAACGAATTACTTCTCCCTTAAATAATTACATCTCTTCCCCTTCAAGATCTGAGACTGAGTTTGAGTCTTAAAGATATAAAAGCCATGCATGACTCTTGCCATGGGATAGTTTATGTTTTAAGGGAGAGCTGGAATCTGTAAGAGGTGATTTTGAATCATAAAATCTATCTCATTACTGACCAGACTACCATACGAAATAAAAACCCTAATTAAGGTTATCTCATCCTGAACCCTGTCCTGAGTACGTAAAAATTAGTCAAGTATGGCGACATGTAACGCTAAGCGAAGGCACAATGTTGAGCCTTGCAGGTTGTATTCTCCTTCAAGCAGTGATTATTCTTGTTCTTAGCAAAAGCATGGCCTATAAAACGGTAATTCGTGGTCAAAAACGAAAAAATATTTTCTGGGATGGAAAGGACGCGTGGAAAAAAGTTTCGATGCTAGTTTGTACCAAGAAAACTAAAATTGCAATAACCTTTTTATCCTTTCATTTGTTGATATTTGTTCTTTGTTGACTTTCTGTGAATAGGAAGCGCTGCTGGACATCAAACTTAGATTGTCCGACAATACCTGGGTCAAATTGGATGAAATCGATAGAGAAAATTATGTTTTGGCTGTGGACAGCCTAGAGCCAAGTGTCGTGGAGCTTCCTCCCATCCAGAATTCCAAATATCCAAGAATAATTGCTGTCAGTGAGGGTGGAGGTCCTATCATGAGGTAAAAACCAAAAATGTGTTTTCCATTTACTCGTATTTCCAGTTACCACCCACCCTTTCTCATTTGGATTTATATTAAACTCCATTCATGCTATTCTCTTCCTGGTGGTAGCATCTAGGTATATGATTTTATTTCAGTAAGAATTCCAACATTTTTTCCTCTGTATAAATATTAAAGTAAAAATAGCGTTCAATCAATAATATTTCACCCCTTGAGATATTTCGTGTGTTAAGGCAAGAATGATTTCCAATTTGTCAGGCTCAGAGGCAAAAAAAAAATTTTTTTTTTAGAATTTTTGTCTCTCAAGTGCGAACTGTCAGTCATTTATTATTAAGAGTTACGTAGGACGTAGATGTATTTTAGGTTGTGTCTCGTCCTCATGCCAAAGCTGGAAAACAGTATAGTACTATGTAGCTGCCTTCAAACTCAATTAGTTTTCAAGACATTAGATGTTACGTACTTATTGAGTGCTAGGGAGTATGTATATTAGGAATGAATGGAAAGAGAGAGGGCTTCGTTCTTTTGAGTCATAAACAGAGACTGACATGTAGATGAATTACGAGCTGTTGATGAATTTATGAACAGAGGAAATGAAATTCGTTGCATTGAAAATGACTCTGCTTTTTATTGTAGTTGAGAAATGTTTTAAATATTTAAATACATAAAGGTGAAAGATGTACAAATTCTTAGCAAGGGGTATGAATGAATAGTGGTATAGAATGTGATTTTTTAAACTGGTTTGTCCTTTCTGTAGAGTATCTTTGGAGTTGAGTGATCAATGTCACCGACAGAATTCCGCACCCTTGGCAATGTCCATGGCTCAAGTGGAAGTAAATTTCACAGCTAGTCCTGCCCGATCAGAATTTACTCAAAATGACAGTAACCAAGGACTTGGGACTTCGAAACACGCCTTCAGGAAGAACGGTCGTGGAAATAAAGAAAGGAAGAAGGATTTGTCTGCAAGTGTTTCTGGGAGTGGACAACGGTCACTCCTCCACAATCCAAATGATATTACAGGAATCCCTCTGAAAGACGATAGTAGCAAGGCCTCAATGCCATCCCAACACTTTGGGCCAATTACTGTTGGCTTCATTCCAGACAAAGGGTGGACATTTGCGGCTCATAATACTCCGTTAGAAATAGCAATGTATGTGCTTCTCGGTGTATTTAGCGTGGCCATTCTTGTTTTCGTCGCATCTTGCTTTGTTTACGCTTCAAGAGTGAAGAAACGAGATGTTTCGAATTCTGAAGAACTCATGGGATTTAAAATGGAGCAACATGGTGGATTTGGTATTGGAAGATCTGGGGGTGGTTGCACAAATGCACATGATTGGGTCTGGCTTGGGCGAGCTTCCTTGGCGTTGCACCCGTCACTGGATAGCACTAAACACCCGGCGTTTAGTTCCAACAATTCTAACCGTGCTGTTTGCTATGATCCAACGAATGGACAAAATCCTAACAATCCGATTCGTATTATTACGAACCCAAATTTCGATAATTTGCAACAGCAACAAGCACAAGCTGGAACAAGTCAACAGTCAAATTCAGCATCAACATCTCCTCAGTCACACTCACAGCCAGGTTCGTCTTCAAGACAATTTAGCAGAAATTCTGGGGGATCCTCATCAGCAAGTGAGGCCCCAAGGTTAGCCCCACCACCCAGGCCACCTAAGCCATGTAACTCGTCATCAATAGATTCATCTACATTCTCAGTGAAGCAACCACAACAGCAAGTGGTGGCTACTAAAGCATCAAGTCCACCAGGGTCAATCGGATCTGTTGGAGATTGCCCAGATTACAGACCTCCAGTTCCACCTCACCGAAATATCCCAATGGGCCATGAGTCAACTGGGACGGGGTCAATTTCCCCTCCAAGAGGAGGTTCAGCCAGTACAAAGTCCGGAGGATCCTCCTCTTCATCTCAGTTTCCTAGTTCTAATAGTCATAACAATAACGTAAGTAAAAACAATAAATGTAACAAGAACAGCAGCAATGGAAGTCGGAAAGATCTGATGGACGAATTACCCAACCCATGCTTTGTTGACTTTACCGAACAGCAACAATTAAAGAACAAAAGGGAGCCAACAGGACCTCTAAGACCTGCTAATATCGTTGGAAATCCCATGTCTTACATTGATGAAGAATCAGAAAACGATGATGACGAAGATGTGGAACGACCCTTGACTGTTGCAGCCGCCTCTGCAGTAGCCGCAAGACAAAGTCACAAAATGAAAAATGGAAAAACTCCACGTCAAAATAATTTGAATTCCAGTGTCAAATTGGACATGGACTATGACCAGCTTATGGAGTACTTTGACAATCTTAAAGAAACTGAAGCATGAAAGAAATAACCGTCTATGCAACCACCATCATCACAAACAACCACTATTGACTATCTGGTTTATTCAAATACTATCAGAAACATCAAACAGCATTTTAAACTTCCAATCTAAATTTACACACAGTTTCTGGAAACAAATTATCTTCACAACGGGAAAAGATCGAATTATGTTAACGACTGAAGGATAAAATTGAATAAGAGGAAGGAGAAATTTTATTAATAGAACAAAAAATAAGAAAAAGAAGGAATGATATAGGAGAAATTGAATCTCAAACAGTAGTAAGTACACGAGTAAGCTTATGCATAATAAAATGATTGTTGTGCGTATTTTCTGTGTACTACTAACTACTTACATGAATCTTACTTTATTATGTATGAAAAACAAACAGAATCAAAAGCTTTCTCATTGCTTATCCATAATTTGGAAGTAAGTACTAGGTAGACCACATACAAATGTTTACCCTTAACACTGCTACTACTCCTTTTGGATATCGAGTAAAAAGAAATAGTTGAGGATCTCAAAAGTTGAAATCAACTAACTAAAACAACACACACACACACACACACATACATACAAAAAATTTAAATATTACTTGTACTGGTTCTTATGTTTAGAAACACAAGTTACTACAAGATTCTGTCATAGCATTTTGTGATGTTTCTTCCTTCAGCTTAGAAATACCCAAATACCCATAGATATTTTATAATTTTGCTTCAGAATTCGTTTAAATGAAGTATTTAACAATAAAATATTATACACCCTACATACCGTTTTAATGTCTACATATGTACTCAATCACACAGAAGGTAACTCTAAATGTTCCTATGTAAAGTAATTAGCTAAAATCCTCATGTAGAAAAAAGCGTAGGCTTGTTCATCATCATCACCTCATTTTTGAAAGATTTCAAGATGATGATAACATTAAATAATTATTGGATAAAGTAAATGTAAATATGTATCAACTTCCTCTTTTCCCCTTATATCTCTCTCATGCACCTGCAATTTCCTAATAAGTAAATGCAAAGTGTATAAAGATGGCTAAGTACTAAGTAGTCAAGTAACTCTCGTACATTATTAAACACACACAAACAGCACAGTATATTATATACAGAATATTTAATTAGTTTCAGCTTATTGTATACATTTACCTTTTTCAAGTATTTGCATAAGATTGTAAATATAAAAAACTTAAACTGGTGTTTCATCCCAAGGTAAAAAATTCCAATTCGAAAACACTGTTGGTTCAATCGGATGCGCTTTTTTAAAATAAAATCTCGCTTGGTTTTTGCACCTTGTACGTTAAAGTATAATTATTATTATACTTGTTAAATTTCTATACGTACGAATACTATATGCCACTACTCTCATGCTATGTAGCTACAGTACTTTAATATAGAGTTCACAAGTAAGAAGGAAATGAAATCCAAAAATGTATTAACTTTCAAAGAAAAAGCATATAAATTTTATGGTTGTGATCGATGCATTACGTGTGCTTATTTTGTTAAATTATTATTTCTTAATGAAAAGGAGCCAGGTTATTAGTTTACTTAATGAATTAAAAGTTAATCTAACGTAGTAAATTATAAGGGGGAAAACATGTAGAAAGGAAAAGGCACTGATGAGGTGCTACAAGTAACTGTAGTAGTGTGACAGGGATGAAAGCCATGCAGTTTTTGTGTGTGTTGTAACTTGTGTAAATATATTATTGTATTAAAAAGCAAAGTGTAAATTAATGAATTAGGAGATTCATTAGTCTTCTGGAAACTTATAGATAAGTTTATGTGTATTTCCAAGAAGTTGATAACTAAAAGTATGTATATTTTCACTGAAACATTTTTTCAGTGAAGTCGTACCGCAAAATGCATTCATTCTTCGTTTCTATAGGATATATCAGAATCAATCAATTTTGAGCAGTTTACAAGAACTACAACAATATATAATATCTAGCAGTTAATTTGTATTGTGTATCAAATAATAATGAGCTTTGTTTGTAGAGATGAACTGATTTTTATTTTTGACGACTTACTTTATCTTAAAATGTAAATCTGGCATGTACGTAGTATCTTTTACTTGTGTTGTATGGACAAAATACACATTTATTTGTAAGTATGTTTCTTTTTTGAGGTTTTAAAAGATTCTTTATGTACTTACGAAAAGTTAAACATGACCAAAAATCTAACGAGTATAAACTTTTATCATGGAAAATTATCATTATAATTGGTTAAGTTTTTAATATAAAGATTTGTATAGTCAGAAAGAACACAAATTGTAATGCTGCTAATTGCAAAGTAATAATCTTTGAAAGAATCGTGTAAATGTATTTTAACGTGTTAGTACTGATAATGATTATATTATAATATATGAATGGGTAAGTAAGGCTGGAATTTAGGAAAATGAGAGATAATAATGTATAACATTATTGACGTGGCCCTATTAAATTGTTGCATTTAGAAAGAATTGGATTCGAAGTACGTATAAGTGATAATCAATCAATATCATTAGGTATAAGCTACAGTGTACTACAACAGCTACTTATCTGAAACCAACCAATAGCTTTAGTTGAATAGGCAAAGTATATAGTGTGTATATGAACCGTAAACCCAAAGCTTTGTACTTGTGATTTCAATACCTAATTATTTTAGCCAAATTTTAAGAATTTGTTATTTTAAACTTCTGAATATATATCATGTTCAAAAATAATTATAATATTGCAATGTAAAGAAAAGAATCTCGTGGATGTGAGAAAAATTCTCAAATGATGGATCGAATCCACATCATCGATCGACTTTGACATTTTAATAACTTCGATTACAACAACACTGTTTTGTGCAACTTGGTTTTCGAAAAAAATGCTGGTATACAAATAATATACTAAAACAAAATTATTACTATTTACGTAACGAAACGAAATATATTTACAATTTTTTAGAAATTAACTTAACACGAGTTAAGCTAGGATACATTTATTATTTATCTTAAATTAAAACTTAGTTTCTTTTTGTATTTTATGTATGCATGTGCCATTGCGAATTAAGTCCGTTAATTTCTAGTCAGTCTTTTCTTGCATGATTTTAGTAACATGTAAGAAATAATATTATATGTATACCACTTTGCTACTGCTATTAAAGCCACCACTTAATTATTGTAGGTGAGAGAAACTACTTTAAAAGGAATGGCAATTCAATGAAGGGAAGAAGAAGAAACGGAATCAAAATACTTATTAATGAAATTAGATGGAGACGGGTGTTAGATTGTATTAGAGACAAACGTTAGACACATTATAGTGTAACTTAGTCTAGATTTAGCTTCCTAAATGTGAAAATTAAATACAAATAATTATTCAAATACCTAAGAAGGAAAACAGGTCTGTATTGATTATAAAAATGTTTTCTAGGATACAGAAAAACAAAGTTAATTTAAAATTGTTTAAAAAGCTATTAAAAATAAGCAATAGGACAAGCAAGAGAACAAAAGATCATTTCTTTTCTAATTAAACCTATTATTGTAATAATATTAATCTGTAGCAATGAAATTGATTTTTGGTCAAATTAAACAAGTAATAATGGGTTTTCGTTTGACAAAAATTAAACAGAATCAGTGCAATATTTGATTTTTTGAGAATGCAGAGCCTATACTAAGGCTTACCTGAGTTTACACAAAATCAATTCTTTTATATTATTTTTGAAACTTTAAACAATCATCTCAGGAGACTTTGTAGCAGGTGGAAATCCACCTCTCTCTCTTGAATTTCCGGGTATATTTATTCCTCTTGCTAAATAGTGGTGATTAATACTATCATGAATACATTTAAGCAATTACATGTTATAAAAGTATCATGATGATAAAAATAAATTATTATATCATCATTCTCAGTATCATCACATAGTAAAGCTATATATCTATATTATTCAGTGTTTCGTATGTTCTTTGGTAGCAGAGGTAGAAAATTTATTTGTGGAATAAATTATGAAACATTTATTATAGATTTCAATAAATGTTATTCAAACATTAAAGTATATAATATAAAGTAAAATTGAAATTATATTATTATTACTTGATGCAACATACATAAAATGAGTTGTAAATCTAATTAAGTGTGTAGTTTTGACTATAACGTGTATAATATTCAAGATAATATTGTGTGTATTACTGTTATTCTTAATTGGGATAAGTTAAGATGTTAATGATAATTAATAAATGTTAGAGAAATGGAGGTAACCCACCGAAGAAGGAAGAAGAAAACCTGATAAGAGATATGATATTGATTTGATTGACGCAAAGCTAAATGAAATGTCGTATGGATTACTTGATGAAAGGGTTCAATTTGATAATGGGATTGAATAAAGCCTCATCAATGTTACGTTATTTAAAAAAAAACAATTCTGGTTTTCTACTTTGTCTACTTATTTCTTATGTTTCATCTGTGGGCTTAAGGTTAGGGTGCCTTATTTTCGACTTTAGGTCGGTGGTTTGAAATCCCACCTCTGTCTATATGCTTTTGTTAATTTTACAAGGCTCGGTATGTACCTTTCACTGGAGGCTAAGTACGGGCTAGGTGTCCTTGGTATCTTAGCTGTTCCTGAATTTAATAGTTAGGCCAACACGGGTTTTCAAAATTCTGAATCATTTTTCTAAAATTTCTAAAAATAATTTACAGGTGGATTAAAGCAGGGGTAATTCGCTATTTGAAAACAGAATCGTATCAGAAGTGAGAGAAGGGATACAAAAAACTGTACATACGCCATCAAGAATTAATATGTAGATACTTTGCTTTCAATATGAATGCATTTAAATATGTCATATTTTAAATCATATAGCCATTACAAAATGTTTCATAGTAGGCAGCATGCATCACTTTTTGTACAGAACGTACTGAGGAATTCATTTAGATTGCCGTCACCTTTATTATTACTAATATTTGTCAAAAAGCCCTATAACTGTTATTGTACCATCTAACACTGCCATGCCATGCAAATTGACAACTTATTTATAGGAGGATACTATTGCCAAAAGTCTAGAAAATAATCACAGATTGCAACATCACTACCATTGCTGTCCGCAAAATGGCATTCAACTTACATGACCATCATCATCCAGTTGATTATTTGTAAGTTTTAACTGATGAGCCCTGTTCGTCGGAGAGTCTGTATAGGTTGTACATTGATTCTTCTAGGGGAGTTCGGGTCAGCTTCTCCGGCCACCACCCAACTTGAGCTGTAAAAATTTAAAAAATTGACTTAATTAATGATAATTCGGAAATCAACTTGAATACCTTTGTCACGGATCACTGAATTAACGAATTTAGATACTGTAAAACTTTGAGAGAGTCATAAGAGGCAAAAATCATAGATTTCAAACCAAGCTTGAATTGAATCAATAATAAAGAATGTTGCATCAAAAATTGAAAAAATAGCATTTTAAAACCTACATGATTATGATCTTATCTGGAAAACATAAACCCAAAACCTTCAGTATATAAAACGCCTGTAAAAGATGGGATAAATGTTTCTTTTAAAAACCCAAACCTAAGCCTACCAATGATAAGATAGCAGTAGGGCAGTAAACAGATTTTACGATCACTCAGCTATTTCTTAGTTCCCTTTAAACTTTATACACACCGTGCGTACTGGAGAGTTCATTGCTAGAACTACCTGGCTCATTCATTCATTCGACAAAAATGTATGCCAAAAGGAGCCTGAATGAATAGCAGTAGTACGGACTGAACAGAAGGGAAAAGAATGAATGAAATGAATAGAATATTGAATGAAGGGAATGAATGGGTCAGTGAGGGATGTGTGACTAAGATTAGATAAGGATCACTAAAGTTGATCTAATCTGTGAAGCATCACACCCAAAGGTTCCTTCATTCACACATTTATTTGGTGATGAACCTCTCACCTCTACCTGACATTTATGACACTTTCATTTATTTTCTTAGTTTAAAAGATAATATCCCGTTTTCTTAAATGAAAACTTGTATGTTTGTTTATTATTTTCTAATTACGTTCACGTTGAAAGATAATAACAAAAATTAAGCATGGGTTGTATCTGGCTAACCAAGTTTCAAGTCGTTTAGCCACAATAGAAGCAAACGGATGCTCCCCGGCCAAATCAGAGATCAAAAACAGATATTTCGAAGCATTGTCTTTGTTACTTGAATCCGATGAAATTAGCATTTCATCACTTAACGGCTACTCTAGATTTATGTGAACTCGCTGAGACGTTGACGCTTATTTTTCACACGCCAAAAATCACTCTGGAGAGAAATACTACTAGATGCTGCATAATATAATTGTCATACATGAGTTTATTTCCATTAGTGAACCTTTATTTCTCTGTAAAAAATAGTTCCCCATGATTAAGGTCATGATCTTAATGGCTTTTGCTACATTGTAACTGATTGTTTAAAACCGATACCTGTTAAATTAACCAAAAATAACAGCAAGTACCATAAAGACCAAAAGTCAAAGGGCCCAACTTCTAATTGGTTTAATGAACATTTTGTCTTTCTCATTCTGCCCATTTTTGGTAACATTGTTAAGTAAAAAGTACGTTTGTAAAAGTGAAATTGAGATAATTGCAATATAAAGCATTAACAACGCTTCCTGGATTGAACGATCAATCTATACTTGTAGCGTATCGTCCTTTTACCTCGTGGTCGTGTGAAACTGGAGTTTTTTTTATAGTCCTGATTAAAAGTCAACTCAAGTATTATAGTAAAATATAATAAAACGAAAACAGTATACCCAGGTAAATTAATTAATTACTCATTCATAATTCTAGAAGACCGTTAATCATTAATTTATTTTGATGATGAGTGAATCAAATTAATGCACGCTGAAAAATCTAGACCACCCCAATCAAATCACTTTTTCCTGAATTTACATTATTTTTATTTTATCGCATTGGTTTCTCTGTCAAAGCTTACCATCATCATCATAACTTCCAGGCAATTATTTTCTATGTCATGAAATTGATTGAATTGACAAAACAGAAGCAGCCCTTATTTTTAGGTCACAAATATATCTCCTTTGTGTGCAGTTTTAACTGCCAAAATATACCATGGACAAGGATGGTCCAGCCTTAAATGACAAAATAATATCTATTATCAACCATAATAGGTAAAGAAATATTATTTAGCATAGTAAACTGCACTAGATCATAGTGTGATGGTGATGATAATGTTGATGATCTTTTTGTTGACTTGACCTACATTCCCTGAGTATCAAGTAATGCATTATTTTATTCCCTTTTACTAGAGATAATCTAAAAGCGATATAAATATCGAATTCAGTTCCGGGTTCGGAAGGGAACCGCATGCAGTGTCATCTTCACAAAAGTTTATTTTTGCTTCCCGTATTTCTCTACCACATTGTGAAGCATCTAATTGCTAGAAGAGGCCTTTTGTTTCAATTGTTTGAGTAAACGGTTTTTCAGGGGCCGAAGGAATACGTTGGAGCTTTTAGGAAGAGTGAACTGGTTTTTTTTAAAGAATATGAGGGGATCTAAAAGTGTTAGCATTTTTTGTACTATTGTATTTACAATAGGAAGTGTGATATTTCAATCCGGTGAGTGTCAATACTTTGATCCGGAATTGGATGATCAAGTGTTTCTTAATAATACACATGATAGGGTGAAAAGTGAAGTTGTCTCAACTCGCCAGGAGCTTGCTGATCAGGTTGAGATTGTTCGCAATGCCACGAAAGCTTATATTGGGGCAAAGATTAAGGAGAATTTGTTTAAGGTATTATTGGGGGTCTCTTGTTTTATTTCTTTAAATGTTCTTCTTCAGAAATTGCATTGACTAAAATTTTCATTTTGTAATGTATTATCTCAAAGGCCCTTCGAACTCTAGCTGAAAAGGAATTGGAAACATTATCCATGCAAAATAGGCCGAGACAACCAAGACAAGACGAAGATGATGATGATGATAGTAATAATGTTTCGACAACAACAGAACGAGGCCTTATTCCACAAGTAATTCAAATTTGAAAATCTTCCATGTTTCTCTATGAAATCTGATGTAATTTAAATTGATAACATTTTTGTGAAACTTCTTATAGTTGGCTTCAATACTCAAAGCGATTGTTGGAAGCAATATAAATGCAACAAAGTACGCTGAAGCAGTTTCTAAACTACTCCCTCGACCTATAGGGAATCAATTAGTTGGGGTTGTTAGTTTACTCGATCCAAATCAATTTACTACAACTACCCTTCCACCACCAGTTGTCGTAGCTGGTGCTACAGGTAGCCCTGTGAATGTTACCGTTCTGGTACCACAATATGTACAAGGGTCAGGGCAGCAGCAACAGGGGCAACAGCAATCTCCGGGTAATAATGCAGCAGTTTTTCCAGCTGCTACAGCATCGCCTGTTATCGTCGAGACTCAAAGACGGACACCTAGACCAATTGGTTCCTTTGGGACTTCAGGGTCAAGTAGTAATACTAACTCAGGCGGGGATGATGATGATGAAGATGGTGTTCGGAAAGAAGAATCTGATTTGGAAGCTGAGGAATCCGATTTAGAATCTACAGAGTCTGACTCAGAATCTAATTCAGATTCTAACTTGGAGTTTGAAGAATCGGATTCAAAATCAAGAAGATCAGGAAGACAGTTTGATTTTAAGGGAATTAATCCTATGCTACTCATCAATGGCGTGGAAGCCTTATGGAACAATTTCCAACCGAATGAAACGACTACACTTTACCCTTGTTAGTTCAATATACTATTTATTTAATTGGTTTCAGTTTTCACTAATTTCCTGTTGAAAAACTTATTTATTGAAGAAGTTAAAGGCACAAAAGTGAAATGAGTTTTTGATCGGAATTTCAGATGCTAAAGCAGGGGTCACCACAGAAAGTGAAGATGGATTTGACGACGACTACACAACAAAGCCTTCTAGGGTTGTGACAGTAGTTCAAGGGGTTAAAGTTCAAGCAGAAAATTTGAGAAAAGGAGTCCCGGACCTGTTCCAAGGTGCTAGAGAAGCATACAAATTCTTAGAAGTTATAAACGGATTTTTAGACAAATGGAGTGAACGATTACAAGCGGGTAGTGTAGAGGTTGAAGATGATACTGATTAATATGTTGTTTTTTAAGTATTTATTATTATTGCTAATTATCAATAGGAATAAAATTCTACTCGTATTTATCATTTATATTCCAATTTACAAGCGTTTTTTTCTTTTTCTTTCGTGTAATAAAACAATAGGTAGGTAGCATTGCACTGTGGATGTGGCTAAAATATTCAGTCTTCTTAATGCAATTTAGAAAAACGATGCCGAACTCCAGATGAAGGTTGCACCCAGTTGTATTTTTGTAATCCTAATGCATATTTATGATGGAATTCATTTCAGAGAAAAAATCTGCAATTCATAAGAATTCAAGCCTAACCATTGTTAATTGTTGTAGAGAGACAATGAATCCTAATTTAGTTGTGGAATCGGCCAGTTTCATGTTTCTCAAAAATTATCATAATATTTTTGCTCAGAAAGAATAGATATGTTTTAGTTGTTGTCCGGAATTTTGTATACCACAGATATACATATTAATTTCTTAGGGTCGAAAAAGGAAGCTTTTATGAAAAACCTTTTCATTCCTCATTTTGAAAGGAAGTCGTAAGAGTTAGTTAAGGTCAGGTCAGTGGTAGAAGTGAATTTTAGTTTAGCTTATAAATTATCATTATCTTATAAAGACTGAAATAGTTTGTACTTTCATGATGAAGATTCTAGTAGCTTTTGTAGCATTGCTGTCGGTAAGTTGGGTCCCAACAAGAAATAATTGTTTCTAAAATTAAACTAAATGTAATGATGACTGAGCTATTTAGCTAAACGAACGCTCTTTTTTTAGTGCATTTTAAGTGCATACGGACAGGTTGACCCTCGATTTGCAGTTGATCCACGAGAAGTGCAATGGAATGAAATTTCTCAAGACATTCGAA
Organism: Isotoma decorata; assembly: GCA_034698605.1. NCBI lineage: Eukaryota > Metazoa > Arthropoda > Collembola > Entomobryomorpha > Isotomidae > Isotoma > Isotoma decorata. The sequence continues at coordinate 27,815 of JAQGBU010000223.1, forward strand.
AAATCTCAGGGGCTGTTATGGGAATTGCTGAACTTGTTGTAGAGATCAAATCAGAAGTCAGTAATGTTCGAAAGGAACTGGGAAATAAGGACCTTGGGCGTAATGAGGTAGATGGAGAAGTACAAGATGACTTATCAAAGAGATTCCCAAAGTATCAAGTTCTTGCTAATAAGCTCGAGAAGATCTTCGCAAACGATAATTCGCCAGAGTTGCAAGTTCTCAAAGACGATATAAGAAAAACGGTGGAAATCAATTTTATTCGAATTCTGTCTGCAATGCTTGTAACTGGACCTATGAGGACGCAAGATAGACAGGAAGACATCTTAAAACTTATGAAAACTACTTTGAATGGAGAATTAGATTTCTCCCAAGTTGTTAATAAGTTGCCTTTTATCATGAGGGATTCTGAAACTAATCAGTTTATCAGTTTATTGAAGACTTTGAAAGAGGTGAGGGTTTAAATTTTCTTGGTGTATTCTTTTTTCGCAAATGTGAAATGGTTCTGGGTGCCTAATACCATTTGAGAAGTGAGCTTGAGATAGGCAATTGTAATGAGAGTACCCTCAGAGGTGAACAGGCAAGCTTTTTCATTTTGATTGTGGGACCTTTCATACCCTATAACTTATGGGTCCCAGTTCAGACGAAAATTTCTACACTTTGATTTTACATTTTATTTTTAAATCAATTTCAGACTGAAGATTTCCGAGCTTTAAGACAAGACGAAGGTGATGATGATAATGAGGAATCAGAATCAGAAACCAAGCAACCACAGGTTCAAAGTCAAGTTCAAAATCAAGTGGCCCAAACACCAGTGCAAGGAACACAAACCGTAGCCCAAGGGACGCAATCCGTAGCTCAAGGAACACAACCAGTAGCTCAAGGGACACAACAACAACCAGCAACAACAATGAAAATGCCTTCTGGGTTGGATAGAGTCCTTGACGCTATGGGTATGCTTGATATTGCTCAACTGGCTGGGTTCCTTTCTCGAATCCCTGAAATATTTCAAGGCATTGAAACTTTGGTAGACGGAGCTGAAACCACATTTGGAAATTTTTAATAATTTATCTTCATTTTATAAAGGCATCTTGAAGTCTGTGTATACTGTACGAAATTAAAGAAAAGTAATTGAATCAATTCTTGAAAATAAATGACAGATTTTATTAATGAAGTTAACATGTTTATTTAGTTCTGCCTCGTTTTTTTTAGAAGTTTAGCAGTATTCTGTTTATCCAAAAAGCTTAGCTGCCTACTCAGACTTTTTAAAAATATATGCTCGCAAAATGTGGAATAGCTAAATCTATAAATGTAGTGCACAAAAATTGAAGTGCAGAACCTTCATGGCTGCGGCTTTGTGTCTTCTGATCATTTCATATCCTTACGATTCCTCAGTCGATTTTTTGTTCTAGCATATGATACTAATTTGCGACGCCTGGTTTCTATTTAAGAAGTTTAAATTGACCTCCAGGGCGGTCAAAGCTCATTTTAACCGTCAACATGTAATCTTCATAAGACTATGCTCCTACAGAAGGTCAATACTGCACCACGTAAATACCTCAAAGTCAAAGTCTCATCCACATAAATACCCATGCTTTCTCCTTTCTCCCATTGCTACAATACTATATATGACGCTTTTACTGAAAGACTAATCTTACTAAAAACGCTGGGAAAAAATAATTTTATATTTATGAAAATGCAAACAATGATACTGACTTACTGACTGCTACTAACTTTCTTTGGCAGTAAAAAGAGTGCACACATACTAATTGTAAATTGTAACTATAGTAACAAAACTGCACAACAAAATAATACACAACACAACAAACTTTTCCATTACATAAATAAACAAAAGCATTCACATTTCACTTCACGTTTACTTTTACCAGATTCGGACGTGCGTAATTTTTATAATTTTAATAACTGTGGTAGTAGCAAGTAAATTAAAAGTTAAAATAGTGCTAATATAGTAATTCCAGTGACAGATATAGTGTAAGTGAACTAAACACTTGGTAAAACTTTGAAAAAATTAAAAATAACTATTGAATCAGTGGTATAGTCTTTTGACAACTCTACTTAATTAGAGTCTATTGCTTTTTAACTTATATAGAATATGGATGATTACATCGACATCGATTTAAGGACGCTGGAGATTTTTCCAAGCCGGGCATTACTAACTGCTGATTCAAGACCTGGGGAGGATGATAAACCTCCCGAGGATGATTTAACAACAAAAGATCAACCCGCACTTTTGAATACCCCTGTTGATATTCCAGACGCGAAGAGGACTCAACTTAATGACAGTAAATCATTATCTTTATATTTCTGTCCTTTATTGCTTTAGTATGAAATGATTTAAAATGTGGATTCGAAGCTTATCATTACATATAACCCTAAATTTATAGAGTTACTCTTGAAAAAAGCTATCCCTACAAGCGCTGCCAGTAAAGATGACGAAATCGATCTCAAGCGTAATACAATAAAACTAAAACTATAATAGTAAATAGACCTTATTACATATTAAAAATTCATTTGACCGTTTATACTATATAGTGATTGAAGGGAGGATTAAAGAAGAAAGCGTTAAGCTGTTGAATTGGAATATTACCACGTAAGTTGGATGTAGAATAACTTTACTCAGAGATTTGGTGTTCAATCTATAATTATAAACACTAAACAAACGGTTGTATGCACTTTAGAAACAAAACGAATTTCATGCCAAGCGGAAAGACTCGGGAGGATATCGAGGAGAAAATTCGATCAGCTTTGTTGAGTCACACAAAATACGACCCAGTAAATCAGGAGATCAAGAAATTCAGAATCATTTATTCTTACAGCAAAGCCACAAGGGATTTCCAAACGGTTCAAGAAATGGAAACGGAGGCTCCATTTTTTTTCATAAATCATCCCAATAATTCCTATGTTCGCATAAGGAGTTTGCAAGAGTGCTATAAAAGGCTTTCCCCGTTCCTTGATGATGATGTTTGTATCATTACAAAATCAATCAAAAAAGTGTTCGGTTTAAAAAAAAGATTTCCGGACTACTTATGCAAAGTACATGATTATGGGATCGCGTCAGATGAGGATATCGAAGAAATATTCCGGAATTTACGAAGAGAGTTTAAGAAGGAAGTTGAAGATATAAAAAAAGGGGAATCCGACAAATTTGATTTAAACCATCCAGAATCAATTAAACAACAAGTGTTCATCCGTCGGTTCTACCTTACCGGACGGAGATCCGAGTTGCCAAACTCAGCTCAACCGGCTATTAAAAATTAGGATTTTATTTCTAAAACTTTCTCATAAAATTATCAGGCAGTATAGTAATAATTTCGATGTACACCTATTCAAGTACAAAACCAATTCAAATAAATGATCGTGCGTTTCTGAAGCAAAATTTTTAAATTAATTAAATTTAAGTAGATGCAAAGAAATATCATGATGTTGAAATCCGTACGCGTATATTCAGTGTCGATTGAATCATGTAGTCATCGTTATTCATAAATATTATGTGTAATTAGTAACTTAATTAGCTTTAACTTAATTCATTCGATCCTTTTGTTTACTATTAATAGTACTTGTAGGGTTTGCTTTAAGGTAACTCATTCGACTCCTCTAAAAATCGTAACGCTTACTTTAAAATGAAAACGAGCCTACAGATGTGTTAATTAGGCGTAGTCTTCATTTTCAATGAAAATAATCGACTAAAAAGGAAGATTCCTGTTTAATTACCGAAATGTTGTTTTAATTATAATGCTTCATCTCTCGCAAAATTAATTGATAAGCAAAATGAACACACAGGGTTGAAGCCAGTGAACTTTTAGAAAAAGCTGTCACAGATACCTGATAATTATTAATTAGTACACGTAATTAATGGAAATCAAATCCAATTGTTCCATTAATAGACTTCATAGGCAGCAAGTGCTTCAATATTGTCCATTACTCACTATAGGTACACATTATTTTAAGACCGTTCACCCCACCTTTAATTGCTTAGGGTGTCTATCTTTAATCACTGAACCACAGATTTTGCCAATACTGAGATATTGGTCCATACTTCACACATTAACATGAGACGAATTATTTATGCATGGGTCAACGTCAATGAACAATCCTGAATTCTGAGTCATTCAGGTGTCAATTTTAAATATTTAGGACACTCAAAGCGTCTACTAAGGTATAAAAACAGGTAAAAACCCCAGTCATCATTCATACCTCTCATAATTGTCCAAGTGACCAGATCAATCCGAACTCACATAAGCTATATCCTACCTCTTACTCATATTGTTTAGTTAGAATGGAGTGCAAACATTTCTTAGTTTTGGCTATCATCCTTGGATGTTTCACCGTGGTAAGAATGTGTACAATTTTTAAAACTTTTGACATTCTGAAAAGCTTTAAAAGTTTGAACTGACTATATTTTGATTTTGCTTAGGGCTATGCCAAGCCCCAGGCTGCAGCAGCCCCAATTACAGCAGCAGCAGCTCAAACATCAGCACCAATGACCCAAATGCAAGAAGAGAAAGTTGAAGTAGCTCGCCAAGCTTTGGAAGGTGCCACTGCAACTTTACAAAACAATTTAATCAACGCTTTAGGATCTCTAGCAAACGCTAGTGCCGTTGCAGGACAAAACGTTAGTCGAGCTGCAGCAACTATGATCCGAGGATTGGTTACGAACACTTTCTCCCTTGGTGGAGTTGTTGCTTACATGCCAAGACTCATCTTCTTGGATGGACCCTCCCAGTTCATTGAAACACTCCGACTTATCCGAAGCAACCAGATTCGACTTCCTAATGATGTCGATAGTGCTATTGACACTTTGCTTGTCTTTGCTGGACAAGTTCGGGAGTCTGGAATTGGAGAGAACTTTTCACCACTCGTTACATTCTTCCCTAATATCTTTGCGGGTGTGGGAGAGTTCCTTACAACTCTTATCGACTCTGTTTTCACTTTCATTGCTCCAATCAATTAAATTATGCAATTTGTTTGCATGAATTAGGAGAACTTTGAATGAATAAAGAGACAGAGCGAGAGTATTGATGTAAAAGAATTGTAGACAGTTGATAAGAATGCATACTATTTAATATACTATAATGTCATCTTGATTTGCAGTTTTTTTTGGAATTCGCCATAATTCGTATTCAGCTTTGATAATGATAGTGCAAAATTTCACAATTAGTGTCTAAAAGGGAAAATTTCGTTTTCATCCAAGTACTCAAAACTCAAACCATGCATAATAGAAGTATAACGGAAATGAAACAATATACTAAAATAAAATGACCAACAAATCAACATCAGTATCTCTTTAACAGACAACAGACATTAAATTATTTAATTTAGAACTCCATAATTCATCACCTGTGACCTGAAACTCTAATCATCAATCATGTCATCGCGAATGACCAAGGCTTATAATTTGTAATTAGTATTCTATATACAATATATTCAACATTTGAAATGGCACGTGTGTAACATTCAAAAACCCTCTACTCCAAATATTACAACCTCGATGAAAAAGGACTGTCACTGTACAATTCTGGCTTGGATGGAATTCGCAACATTTACACCTAACCTTTGACCTTGAACCTAACTGAACCTAACTCACAATTCACAATTACCAAAGAAATGTATAGAGAACCTTCAACAACTTTCAACATTACTGCATATATAACGTTTGTTCGAAATCGCTTACTTACTGCGCCGCACCGTCAACAGGTCAACCTTTGACCGTACATACGCATTTTTTATGTTTTAAGAGCCCAAGGCTGAAGGAAGGTTATGGGTTATGAACATTTTGGCAGAAATTCACAATAATTATGCGATTTGTAAATGATAAAATGTGTGATGCTCTTACCTTCAACCTTTGACCCAAGGTTCCAAATGATGATGATATGATGTGTGATGGTGCGCTAGGGTGTGGGGTGATAATCCGTGATCCGTCCTGGTTTAACCGGGGGGACATACTCGGGTTTTCCATTTTCACCTTTTCCGGCGTCCCAAAAAATTTCCCAGGTTCTGATAAGCGTCTCGGTTATTAAATGAAATTTTCAAAAACACTAGAACTAGCACTTTCACTGATGACTGATGTCACTTACTTTATTTAAATTAGTAAAACTTAAACAACTACAAGTCCCCAAGACAAGATCACCAAAAGAAGTCCAAACTACAACTAAACTATCTACCTTATGCCTTAACATGGTTGAATGTCGCATGGGAATAATAATTTCGTATGCATCTTGGTTCTTTTCTTTGCATTGCATTATATGCATTGTATATGCATGCATATGAAAACGTTGGACTTCACTTGGTTTCCGAACTTGAGTACGAACAAGACGAAGCCAGTAAAGTACATTAAGTCGAGAAAAATTCGTACTTTAAACGACTTTTCGTAGTGTAGCACATACAGTCATCCATCCCCCCAAAAGAAATTAATATGAGTCTGTCTGTGTCCTTTGTAGGTAGCGTTTCTTTTGTAAACTGCGATGTTTCTGGTTCTGCTCATAAAAAATGTGGCTTAACTTAATCCAAAAAAATAGATATTTGCATTTGGTTTGGTATATTTCGCAGCACAACCATCGCTGCTGGCTTGACCTTTCGGACATATTATTGTATGAAAGTATTCAAAGTACACATTAAAATTGCAAGGCTCATGGGATCATTGTCAACTTCTCATTGGCTATCTCATTTCGCTGCGACCTTCTACATCTATGCTCCCGTCTTATTAAATTATGCCTTACGATTGAACTTGGCCCCGTGATTTATGAACTGTCTTTTATGCTTTTACTAAACCTAAATGAAAAAGTACTTACCTAACTACAATTCAGACTCAAATGTGTTTTGCAACAAAAGCCCAGTTTACATATATGAAAAGATTATGTTGCGTATCAATAAAATATGATCCACATGCTAATATGAAAATCGTAATCAACTTCATGCGAATAAAGTTACAACGTATCGTAAAACAAAGATGCGTTTCGGCACTAAAGGGTTCTTAATTTGTTCTTATTTGTCAATGGTCTTATTTTAAAAGAATGGTACCCATTTACATGTTTTATAAAAAATAAATAACTTCGTAAACCGCTTGAAACTACCAAGTCTGTTTCGAAAATGACAAATTCAGTTTGACATGACACGAGTTGACAAGCACTTAAGAGCGTAAACATAAACAATAAAAATAAATCACCTATCTAATCTTTCGACTGTTTGCGAACAGCTTTTGTAGTTAGCAGATAAAAATGTCCAAGGCATAAATCTTGACACTAATAATATGTAAATATTTCTAAATGTGTATTAGATTGTTAATTAGAAAAACAAGAAAACTTTTCACAAACTGGAGTACTCCGTAATAAGAAAATTAACTAAGTGGACACACAAATTGTGAAAATGTTTCATTTTTTATTACATACTTCATAATTTAGATCATGGTCTGGGTTTTCGAATAGATTCTACGAATTTCAACTCGACGATATATCACGTATGTATTATGCAATTATGTACGTACAGCGCTGCATACACAGTTTTTATAGATTAGGTAGTGATAGCATTGACAAAAAGAGCTACTGATGTGAATGCCCATTGGAACGGATGGGGTCGGTAGCATTATCTAAAATATTATTTACACTACTGTCTGTTTCACCCTGGTAATTTACTTTTGAAGACTTAATCCCATTACAGGAAGGTAGTTCCGGTTTAGGCTTGGAGTAAATCATTGCGTTGTTGTAACAATTTGACTGGCTATGAGGTTGATGTGTTTTAGGCATCTCTTCGGATAGCCGCCTTTGAAAAATACCTCTTCCCTTAGGAGATGATGATGAGGAAATTGACTCTGTGAGGCAACGCCGGCAGTCGTTTTGAAGATGACTAATACCATTTTGCAGATAGCGAGGAGTTTCATGCTGAAGGTTTTGTGATGAATTTCCATTTTCCCTTGGAACTGAATGGCCATTTGACACCAGACACGGTGCTGATGTACCAATGAACTGGTTTGTTTGCTGAATATAGCAACCTTTGCATGCTCGAGCGTTTTTAAGTTCATCTCCCATATCCATCCTCTTATCCGAACAATTTGGGCAGAACAGTTTCTTACATTTTCTAAAAAATCACAAATAAATATTCCCGATTCAAATTTATATGAACTTTCTATTTATTTTTGTTCACAGCACTTGCACTTTTGAACTTTTTTTATAGCTTTTTAGTTACAGAAAGTCCAAGACTTGCCTGCAACGGTGCTTCCTTAAACCAACTTCACTAAACTCTGCATAACAGCCACAGCACTGATTTGCAGTAAAGTCTGCCTGGTAAAACTTAGGCTCTGTGTCCTTATAGTTGACAGGCTCCCATGAACCATCTGAGGAGTATGAATCTTGTCCCACTGAATAGTGCTCGTCACTACAAATAGAGTCTGCGACGGATGCCTAAATGTGCAGTAAAAAATGAATGAATTAAAGAAATTACTGCAAGATTGAGGTTATGAAAGTTGAACAAACAAAATAAAGCGCAGAGAGACTTTAAAAGTAGACAAAGAATGAAACATTGAATAAAACATAACATTTATGAATGAAGAAGACAATGAAACATTTTGAAGGTACAACAATGAATAAAAACAAGTTCAAAGGTTCACGGATTATCGCCTTATACATACCGTATCATCTTGGCGCTCGATTGGCTGGGTGCACTTATGGGAAACTTGCTTCATTAGGGCAGCTCGAGTCAAGTGGAGTTCGCGTTGGAGGGTTTCAATCCTTTCCTATTGTTTAGAAAGAGAGAAGTTTCAAAATACATAGCTTTCCTTCAGGCAAAAATTCCTACCACTACCATTAAAATTATGTTGATAGATCGTGACGATACCTCAAACTTAGTAAATTTGGAACTGACTGCCAGCTGAACTTCATCAACGTAGCATGGAAGTCCATCTGCGTCGTAATCGTAAGGTTTTACTGCACTCGCCACACCCATGAGACTGGTTGCTGAAATTTCACTGGGTGTCCATTTTTCTGGGTAATTATTTTTTATCACTGTTAGTTGATATGAGGAATCTTCGGGTGTTAAAAGTATTCCACTAGAAGGTGTCCTTGACTGCATTGGGATGTTATAAGTTGAAAGCATACTCCCGGTTCCTGAAGACCAAGAATTTGCTACGGTCGATACTGGCACAGCTTGAACACCATTGGTGTAGATAGTGACAATGTTATGGTTGGAAGAAGCAGTAGTGCTTCCAGAATAAGAGAAAGAAGAACCATTGTTCAACATTACAGTATCACGACGTCGAACAACTTCTAAACTAGTAGTGCATGTTTCGCATTGGTGGTTCGAAAAAGGACCTCTATCTGAACAATCAAGGACTTCATTTTGGCATAATTCAGATTTCATACTCCTATCTCCATTCATTATCTCAATGACGTCTTGAGACTTTCCCCTCAAATTCACAGAATTGCCAATTATTCCTAATTCGCTATTAGCTTTCTCTCTACTGTTAATTCTAATTTCTCCAGTCTCATCAAAAAAATTTTCTTCACTACTACAGTCAGTCTTATTTGATGCAGCTTCTGTTAGATTAAGTTTACGAATTTCTTCTTCTAATAATGTTTCAGTCTTACAGCTGCTTTTCGTGTTGGCTTCAAATACTGGCAATGGATTGCCAAATACACATGAAGACTCTGTGATAATCCCTGTTTCCGCAACAAGCGTATCTGTCGAGCTCTCTATTGATTTTATTGAATTAATTACTGTCGACTCAGACCTCCCTTCTGAGTTTGTTTCTGTGTCTTCATTCTCTGACAAGTCTTCTGCCTCTCCTCTTATTTTACTCCCATAGAAAAATTTTCGCATTTTTAACCCGCCTTCCGTATCCGGCTCGTTACGATCCAGCACTAGTTCTTTATTATCCTGTATGTCCTCTGAAGCTGCTTTTATCATCGTTTCTGCATGCGGAAGGCTAATACCTTCTACATCATCCATCTTGTTTGCTATCAAACTGTAAGATAACAAAACTTGTATTAAATTAAATTAAAAAGTGAAATTCTGAGTACAAGCAATAAATTCTTTCCAGAATAAGTACCTATCGCAACTTCGCCTTCGCTGAAGATCTCCTGAATGGGAAGTATGTAGGTTTTCCAAAGAAGAAGAGCGAGCTTTAGACAGATCAAAGGTTTTACTATTTGACAGTCTCTCAGAAGATTCAGAATCGGCAGTTACGGAAGGTGTTGGAGAAGACTGTAGGCTTGGAATTATAACTTCAGTAAGAAGCGGAGCATTGTTATCAATTCCCAAGTAAACCTGTGTCCAAAGTTTTAAATCTCGCACATCAGCGGAAGGCCATAATACCTTGAATTAAAAAATATATAATTATAAAGGTTTTATTCTAAGGTGCTTTCCAAATTAAAAACTTCAAAGCGCTATGAGTCCTTCAGCTTACTTTATTAGTTTCAATACTATTATACAAGTGATTTCTGAACTTGTCGCTGTTAGCTGGTGCTCTTAGAAAACGCCAGATAGAATGAGTATGCTTTTCCATATTTAACGCTTGTCTCTCCCTAGAGGTATTACACAGGAATGTTCCAAACAAATTGGAATAGGTATGCTGAGCAAGTTTTATCTGAAATAAAGAAAATGACCATTTTTATACATAAGTTTTCTATTTTTAGCATAAAAAACTGGTCTTCAACAGTAAATACAAAAGATCATACCAAAAAACATTGATTGAATTCGAAAGCTGTTGGAAATTGTTCACAAAACTGATGTAGACAATCAAGCCACTGAAGAAACACTGGACATCGTTCATTGGTATCTTCAGAAGCAATTCCTTGGCCACATCGGTCAGCAAATTTATGCCCGAAGTCCAGCCATTCTCTTTCCACCAAAATTTGGAAGCCCTTTAAAAGGATAATAATATTGCAAATTAGCATTTTCTCATGAATAATTAAATGAATAATAATTGCTCTACTATTCAATAGATAACCTCGAAACTACGGTAGTAAGGATCAAGGAGTATTTCGGCTAAAGCCACAATCTGTGGTGTACGATCCCATCCATCTGAACAATGAACCATTACTGGACGCTCATCAACCTCGATACATGTGACAGCAGTTGTAGCCGCTTTGATCAAACTTGCCATGTGCTGTAGCCACTTACAATTCTCCAGTTGACTATACCAACTAAAATTTAAAAAAATAATAACTGTTATTTCCTTTTCAACCTCGTTTCGTCATTTTACCTAATTTCTTTGTAATTAAAGCCTACTTCGTAAGTATTTAAATGAAAACTATAATTAAACAGAAAAACTGTTAATTTTGACAGGAGTGTTTACTTTTTGGAGTTGCATAATTAATCCCACACATCTTATACGGCTGACAGTTTCTTTAGTTTTTTAAAAGATTAATCATGAATGAAACATTAATGATATTTTCATATAACATCTTCTGACAGTATACAAATACACTTACTAAGTAACTTCCAAACTTGAACTTTGGCTTTAAAGATAAACTTCATGATGTAGTACCATTATTAGCACGCAAGAAGGGCAGGAAGTACTATATTAAAAATAACTACTACACTACTACAGTAGTTTTAGTCTAAAAAACTGTAACTGAGAAGACTGGCAATAAAAATCAGCAATATCTACACAAGCAACAACTGATAACAAGTGTCAAAGTTCTGTTTGTAGTTATAATTTGTTTTCGCTTAAATGGGATTTAAAACATTATGCCAATTCCCATGCATGATGACAAGTACAAAGTGTCTGTTTATCTTGCGACTTGTGCCGTGCCAGTTACTGAATTTCATTATTTCAATCATTTTAGAAACTAACAGGTCGCCAGTAGTAGTAGCAATAAATATCAGTCTGTTTGTAGTGACTACGAGGGGATCATCATAATTTCAGGAGAGATAACTGAGGAAGAGCAAAGGTTACAGAACATTTATCATTAATGTATCATTAATGTATAATACATAGCTATAATTTCGACTTTTTCAAACCAACTATAGTCATATTCTGATAAAAGACAACATTGGTAGAAACTTCATTTTACATCATACTGGAATGAAGTTCAGTCATTTGATCTTTGCATTAGAAAAATCAATAAAAAGTGCTCACTTGGGTTGATCAGCAGGAAGAGAGCACAGTTGACGAACGTTCATGAAGCTCTTTCGAATGGAATGTATATTAGCTAAATTCATGAACTGTATTTCACAACTTGTGTAATACTCCATACATTCAGATCCTCCTCCTCTGGCCCGATTTGCGAAAGCTGTTGCGTATGATCTGGCATCCAGAATCATTATCTTCTACAAAGTAAAAACAATGAACAGAGTTCCCTTTTAATTTTCATTCATGTTAAACGTAATTTGACTAGATTCTGCAGAATGGCACAAACAACTTTTTAGCTTGTTCATAATATTAACAACATATTATTTCATTATTATTCAATTATTATCATGTAATGCCATATTTTATATTTTATAAAAACAAAAGACTCTTTTATCTCTCGTTCCAGGGTTTTTTTAATCATCACTATGAAATTCTTCCTTGTAGAAAATTGAGAAAATAAAGAAATAAATGGGCTGGTAATTCAATACTTTTGTCAGTATTTATTTTAAGGGATTTGTGGAAGAGAACAAGCTATTAAGTTATATAAGTCTAAAGCATTGTTATAATTAGACAGCAGCCAGTATCAAATTTCACACAAAATGAAAACAAGCAAATAGTGATACGCTGATACGTAGATAAATCATCGTTGTGTTTCATCATGTTTATTGAAGCGAAAATAAAATGAAAGGCAAAGCTTGGGCTGCTGCTACGTTTTGGCTATCATTACTTTGAAATGTTAGGGTAGGTTTACGAACGAATAGTATTTTCAAGTTATAGGTTTAAACAAAAGTTTAAAAGCAAAAAGGAAATAAATATTATTATAATTGTCATCGCCATGAGATGTATTTTCATTTTCGTCGATACTTTGGTCTGTTTTTTCCATTTCCATTGGAGAACTATGAAGCTCTGGAACGTACCTTGGCGTGTGCAGGTAAGGGAGTTGGGGTCCAACTCCGTCCATTTCTAAAGCGGAAACCACCAGTAGCATAGCTTATGGGATTCCAAGCAAAGCTAAAGCCAAAAAAGCCCTTCCCACTATCCATCTACCCACAAACATTTGTTAACTGCATTCATTAATTAACTCAAAAATCTGGTATTTTAAAATAGGTACCTCAGAATTAATCTATACAAATTTTTGTGAGGTTTTGCTTATAACTTAGAATATAAAGATAAGGGTATACGATATCGAGGACTTTCAAACTAAAAAAATAGATTCAGATGGAATTTCAAAGAAACAGAGGAAAAGCACGTCTAATTTTGGTTTTGGTTTTTGTTTCCGAAAACAGCCTGATTTGAAGCGGACTTTACTATTGAAATATTTTCAGTTGTAAAAGGAAAGCATCTACTTCGCAAATGGAAAATATTATTCTTCGATAATGACAAGTTACGGCTTGACGGTGTTAGATAAAGTAAAATGTACAAGCAATTAGCCAATATTGTATTGATTTCGATTTAAAACAGCCCCAACATTAGAACAACTCAAATCGTTATTGGTTTTCAGGGACATACCTTAGCAGGGGGAGGAGCAGGTACGACTTCAATGGAAGATAATGGGCTGGTTCCAGCAGGTACTGTCGAAGACAAGCCATTTGTCATACCAGCTGAATCATGTTCGGGGGTATGAGAGATATCATGTCGGGTGACAGTTTCGGATGCCACGGGCTTTCCATTATGAGCACATGCTTGCACTATACTATGTACAAGCTCTTCGTCCTCAGCAGATCTCCAACCGAACCATCCGATTTCAGGCTGACTGCAGCGACTTATCACAGCTCCATTTCGTTTATGTCTGTGGTTAAAACAAAAACAATTATCTAAACTTACTTTCCAATTCTGAATATCGTGTTAACGGCTAAATAACTAAATCCAAGCTCAAGAAAAATTTACATAATATACGTACAGTGTACACACATTTGATTTTGACTAGGACTCATGACATGAAAATGGTGTGATAAAATAGCTTGGAGAACAAATGAATTACTAGATTCAGTTTTTGAAAAGCGAGCAAAAAAACTTAAGTTTAAAAATGTTGCAAATTTAAATATTATTGCTACCTCCAAACAACGGCTGGGACTCGTTTAGCACTTCGAAAACTTGCAGCATGTTCTAATTTCTTTTTGTCCATGACACTAGGAACAATAATATGCGTTGGATATGAGCTACAAAGTTCATAGTCTTTATTCTCATCAGAGATTCGCCAAGGTCCACGGACGTCAAATTCCATTCGTTTTAATTCCGCATCAAATCGTTCTTTAGCAGTCATAAAGGGCGGAAGATCCAAGCCTAAATGAGCTCTCTTTTCATCTGTCATATCTAAGATGCTTTCTCTATAAAACGAAAAGGCAAATGTCTCATCCAGTTTCTTCGGAGGAGAAATAGCTAATTGAAGTCGTTTCATCATGTCCAAAGCAGCCTCATTATTTGAAAAAGTACATTTGATAGAACGAGCATCTTTACAAAACAAATGCAAAAAGAAAATATCCCGGCATTCAGTTTGCTCAATCAAGCTAGTCGGAATGATAACTCCTTCCTTATCTTTCGTTTGAACGAATAGTCTATAATTAGTAAGAGCTAGCAGCCCTTCTGTAATTTCCGCTCTGTGCTTCAAAGTTTCTCCCGAAAGCAAAGTGAACGGCAATCCTGCACTTTGTTGAGGGTATTGTTGAGCTGATTGTTGCTGTAAAGACCCCAATGTTGCTGCTGTGCCTGGTAAGTGAGGACTGTAATAGTCGTCTTCACTGTTTGGCATAGACACTAACACAGCTGAAGGAGAAGCTGAGGTCGGTATACTTATCGGACCAGAAGATGCATGCGATACTGTAGTAAAGCTACAGGTTACTGATAAATCTTTCTTCAAGTCGACTTCAGTATGGCCGTAGTTATTATGATCGTCGTGATGGTTGTTATGATCATGATTTTGGGTTCCATTACTAGTTGTATGTCCAAAAGTTTCTGACATCACTTTCATTGAAGTTGAATTCATGGATGAGAGTCCATCAGGAGCACTTGGTTCCTCACTGTTCGTCATATTAGTCATTGATTAATTCACCTGTGACTAAAATTACTGCTAGACCAAGTACCTGCAAGTCTATCAAAGTCTCACAGTTGTCTAGTTATACTTTAACAAAATTAACTCCTGATTTTATGTATAACACTTAAGTTTGCAAGGATAATGTACTTCCCTCATGTTTTTTCTTTTCTTTTCTTAAATTAAGAATCCAATCCCTTGATGAACATCCGGATGGATATCCGAAAGTTGATGAAGAAATAAACTGAGTACACACACACAATCTAGCAATGAAATCTGGATCACTTCGTTAAAAGTAAGTCAAGACTGCTGTTTAAGTAAAGATGTGATTAAGACCCCACTAGAGCAACCAGCACAGACCGCTAGTTGAAGTCGAACTAAATAAGATGAGATTATCAGAGTTGCTCTTCTTCCTCCGTTCAATTTTATTAAGACTTTGTATAACCTTCTTGTATCTCTGCACTCACTCTCTTCCGTTATCTGCTACGTCTGCTGTGAAGGCTGGACTCACTGGATTCTAGATCCACCAATCTTAATGAAAGATCCTCTTTTTAAGAACTGCAATATCAAAACAAACTTTGTATGAGTAAAAAACATAATATATAAATATAACATGATGAATGATCCTCATAATTCAACCTTTTACAGGACACGTATTAAATACTACACATACTCTGTGTCACGTATCAACATTCAGATCCTTCAAAATGCATTTAAATATTACATTGTACACTAAGGAGCCAGTTGTAAGAAAGTCCTTCAAATCATCAATTATTTTCTCAACCTTACATTGCATAATAACTTCAAAGCTACCAACTACCTAGTCCGATATGATAGTTCTCCACAAAATGCTAACTGCACTTACTTCAGCTACTGCCTTATTAACCTCCAACTGCTTATTCAGTTCAGCCAGCCATCGCTCCTCTTAAGGATTACTCAATAAGATAAGCTCATTATGAGCTAAGCACTTTAATTTACTTGGTTTTAAATTATACCTAAAGACAGATACCTTTTATCATATAATTATCTTAATAGCAGCAGTGGAGCTTCTTCAATTAGAAAGGTTGAAACCCGAGTAGTCAGTCAGTCAGCAAAAACACGAAAACGTTCACCGATTCAAAGTTTCCAAGAATTTATAAGTCTAATCACATTTCACTTGTTTTAAACTCATGCAACGAATCAAATGCACATAGCAAATCATTATCTACAAGCCTGGAGCTTTCAGCCTTATTGTTTCAAGTTTCCGTAGCTCACCTTAGCAACAATCAATAGTTATGTTATTGTATATTCTTTTGGGACATTTTTTTATTTGTGGGGCTCCCACCCCTTTAATCAAATATTGTGATGGTCCGTATAAACAAAACAAAATCCTCAATAGATTACCCCAAATAAACCATCATCTTAAAATTCAACGGCTCCAAGTTGACTTCAAGTACTTCGACGAATCAAACTTAAAATATTCAAAACCTAAAGGATCCCCAAACTCAAGCTGGTCGACATTGAGTAAAAAATGTACACATATTGCATCAAACCATCAACTACCTAAATTAAATTCATAATATTCTAGTTTATTATTATAATCTTCTTCTTTTCACATGAACATCCAAACACACGCATTTAATATATAGCTAGCAAATTACCTTAATCAACTACCCACAAAGTAAACTATGAGACTATGACAATAAAATATATTAGTGTTCTCTCTCTTTCTCTCTATTGAAGGTTGGAGTAAACCAGAGGACGCAGGATGTTACAATGGGATGTTACAATGAGATGTTACAATGGGATGTTACAAT
>JAQGBU010000224.1:0-44646 GCA_034698605.1 Isotoma decorata
CAATCCGCTCTTACATCCTCACACTACACTCACACATCAATAAGTAACTATTATTGGTTATTACAGTTTATACCCGGAAGATTAACTATGTACAAAAGTGATGGGGGGAACTGAGACCTTAAAGACTGTCTGAATAGAGTCCTGGATTCAATCACGTAGTTTGGGGTCTCCTCAACATTTGATTTTTCCAAAGGTAATAGAATCTGCACGGGAGGGCCCTGATTTCGTACCTATATTTTAGTTTGCCCCCTAAGGACAACCAACTGTATTGAGTTTTGTAAGATCAGAAAGGGCAATTGTACAAATTAAGGAGTAATAAAGTGTGAATCTAGTAAAATCTAAGGGTACATCTGGACTATAAACTCTATTTTTTAAAACTATTTTTTATATAAAAGTTATCACCATAAAGTAAATCGCTCTGTACATCAAAAATCCATTTATATGCTTCCATATATGAAAAAACTGAATAACATTTGTACCAACGCATATTTCAACCTTCTTGATGTATAGTTCTTAGTTTAGGTTGCACAAGTCCTAGAGATATTAACTAAAGGGAACAAATCATGGGCGTTGGTTTTGTTTACTTAAAATCTAGTAAATCCTAGTAGACTTAGGAAAAACCGTACCAACGGATACAAACAACTTCCTATCTCGTCTGACTGAACATCGTTCAATACACTATTAAGTACTTACTTATAATGGTAGCATTTGAGTTTGAGTAAACTCAGTAAACTGTATGGAAGATATCAAATCAGAAGGATCGTGTAGGTGAAAATACATAACAAGATAACAAGGGTTAACTCGCCCAAACAAACAATTTCAGTTTTCTTCAGTTGGTAAGTTCCCGTAAGCTACTGTGTTAAATTATTTATTGTAATATGTTTTTATTACAATACTGTAAGAAAGATAGCTTTTATGTTTTCTCCCAATATTGTTTCAGTCTCATGTAGAACCAACCACGGTTAAAATGTAGAGAGTAAAAAGGAGAAAGCACAAAACTAACCATGGTTGTCTACGAAGAAAGCTGTTTATTACTTGTGGTAGGGTTCTGTCATGTATGGAGAAATGCAGTAGTATGTCAAAATTTATTTCATGTTTAAAAGTTTTGAGTTACTTGAAAGTAGTTGCAAGAGAAATTTGAGGCCAACTATTAGTAATGTAGAGACGTGATGCAATGGTTAGTCTAGATTCATTGCAGTTAGGAGCAGATTAGAATATGAAGGTTGTAATAAGTGAGCAGTCTTAATTCTCGCTTCTTCAATGTCTCCAGCCTCCCTTTTAGTCGAGGGCTTGTGGGATTTCAGAATTTCCTATTGCTTAGTGATATTACTGCTTCTGCAAAATGGAACATTTCATTACGTATATCCTAGAACTTGTCTCATAGTATTATTTCTAGTATTATTAAGCAAGTGCGTTAACTTAATGATGGAATTTTCCTCTTGTACATCCTTCCAGTTGTTGTTTTCTTCTAAGTTTAGGGAATGATGATGATGGCAAAAGTAAGGTAAAGAGGAATGAAGAGAAAAGATAGAATAACGAAGTAGTTTTAAAGGGCGAAGGACTACATAGGACTATTATAACGAGGATGGAGGTTTGTCTTCCTCCTACCCCCATTATTTCTCATTATGTCCAGTCCTCACGCGAAATCACTATGGCTTACCTGCACAGTCACTCAATTTGGCAGTGAAATTTCATATTAGGAATTCCTTTGCCTGCACCACTTCGTAAAAACTATATGAGGTACTAACTAGTTCTTTTTTAGTTACGTTGTTTCCGCACCTGTCTGTTTGTAGAATAGAAGTAAGGAGCTATAAGTGATGAGTAGACAGAAATGCAGGGATAAGATAATGATATTGTGCAAAGGAGAAAGGTATTGATGACAGCAATTGTGAACATAAGGAACGTGTAGAAAAGTTTAAATTTTTTTAGTAGCGTTTTCCTAAAGATTTTTTTATGAAAACAAATCTTGTACTAGATCGAATCTACTATAGTTGTGAGCAATCATTTCTAAACCTCCAGTACTGCTAAACCTTACATCTGATGAGGTCTAAAATATCCGCGGAGTTGGATATATTTATGCGTTGAAAAGTAAAGAATGAGTTTAGAAACCAATAAATCTTATTTAGAAGTTGGGATTAGTATAAGCTGCTGAGGGAAAGAATGTATAGGAAAGGTAATAATATTATTTAGATTTTATGCACTGGGGTACTTACCTAGGTTCCCCTTCTATTTTATCCTTTTTTCATCATAATTTACCCTTGCTTTATCTCTCATCAATGTTACGATATTGTTCTAATTTCTCAAACACCTTGAGTTGTTCAATTTCTGGAAGCATTTATTAATTTAAGAAAGGGTGTAGGAATCTGAATCACGTTTTAGTACGTACAATAATCAACGTAAGTTGACAGTTACCGTAGTATGACTTTCAACTTTACTTTAAGAGACAATAGCAGTAGCTCCAAGCTAAAAATTTTACGTCTCTGGACAAACAAGGGTCGGAGCTTTCGGACAACAAAAATAGCTCTTAAATTAAACACTTAACTTCGGCTTTCACCTTACTATACACAAATTCAATTTCATTTATCTTTTAATTGTAAAATTCGTGTCCTCATTTCCAGAATAGTTTAAGCACACAACTAGTTTAAAAGCTATTACATGTTTTTTACTAAAAATATACGAATCATATGGAAAGTGCGTGTGTATTGGGTTTTCAAACTCATATTATTACCGTGACATGCATGTTTACTGTGATCAAAATGAAAGTAGTAGTAAGAGAAAAGTACGTGTGTGTATGACTATTGTTACTACTTTTACCGTATTAAGTACTCTGTTTTGACTTTTGAGTTTAGATTTATGACTACACTCAAACTAACTATACTCAGCATTAATGGAAAAATAGTCATAAAACTGTAATAGTATAAAGCAACAACAACACAAAGGTTGAGATACTTACTTAATTAGTGTCGAAGTTTAATTACGAGATGACACACAAAAAAATCAAAAAGCAATAACACGCAACACACAGCGTAAGTATGGAATTTTTCGTCAATGGCTGCATAATATTTATATTTACCAAGAATTGTATTTTCCCATTTTCTACTTATACTAATCTTATTTAAAAAGCAACCCCTTATTTCTCTACTCCACCTTTCCATTTCTAAGAATTCTATAAATAAAATACTAAGGAAATCCAGTCTGTCCACACAAACGAATATAATTTTTCTGGAGAATTGAACCAAAGAATGATATTGCTTAAATGCTAAGTTGTAATAATTGATGACATCGATTCTTAAAAAATTCATTTAGACTACTTTATGTAAACGCAGCCAAATACAAGTCAACTAATGTGGATTTAGAAATGTATAAGAATAAATGGATTGTACCCAACTTGCTTAGAAAAAAACCAGGTGGAATCTAGTCATGTATGAATTGGTCCTATGTATATCCTATTCGATTGATAAGTAAAAAAATTTTTTGTACGAGGCGACAGCTGTCCAAAAAAATAATCCACTGGTTTTTTCTTCAGTTTCTTTTCATAAATTTTTTACATTCTCTGATTGGTTTTGTTGGAAAACTTCGTCAATGTGTCAATCATGTCTCCTTTTTGAACGAGTGTAAGCTATATATAAAAGGAGTATCACTTTCTGCCATATTAACTACTTATAATTACATACACTTCAATTGGTCACATACATCGAGTTAAGTGTAACATGCAAGATATTACACATTATGATTCCCACTTCCAGTGGTGATCACCAACAGCGTTCTCCTGTCATCGATATCATACATTACACTTTTACACAGCTACATCACTATATTGTCCACTACACTTGTCACGTCCCAATCCAATCGATCAAATTTGGCTTGTACAAAATAAATATCACTACAATATACTACCGAAGTTTTCCATAAAAATTACATTCCCCTTCTTGTCCCATTAAAACCATATTAACCAATGTATTTGTATTTCACTGTTCATTTTACCATGATAAATTATAGTAAGACTTTCTCCAAGAAAATGGATGGTATATTCTAAAAACCTTTAAGTAACATTTTTTTCTCGTTCTAGTAACAGATTACCTGCTGACAGAGGTATTTTGTATTTTAAATCGTAAATTGGTACACATTAACCAAAGAAAAACGGTCTGATGCGTAAATTCTTCATTGCTCTGGGTTGTTACGTGATACATGTACAGTGTTGATTTTATGAATAAAAAATGATATGATGCAATTACGAAGTAATTTAGAAAGCATATGTAAAAACCACTTTGGGTAATTCGCTCGTTACCTAGAATTTTTCCTGCAGTGACCCTGATAATAAGCACATTGAAAAAATAGTCCAACTTGACTAGGAAAATTTAGCAGTCTGTCACTGTTCATCAGTACAAAGCTAATTGTATTAATCTTTGAAAAGCCGAAAGTAAACTGTCTCATGTCATATACTAGGGTTTCATGTTCCTCTTTGAATTGTTAAGAAAAACGAGACGTGATTTAGGTTATTACATAGGAATAATCCCAGTCATACTTCACCAAGTACTGAACAATTCAACCTTTAAAATTTCTTTCTAAACAGTGATGCACTAAAAAGAATTCAATATGCCTTTCCACACTTTCCTTTTTATTTTGGATTTCAAAACACCCCAGCTCAAAATCATTCGTATTTGCTCTTTCTTAAGAGAAGGTTCAGGGTGGATAAGGGGGTGGTCAAATCCCTGTAAAAAGGTAAAAAAAATAATATGTTGAGTGAGGGTCGTCAACGGCCTGTAAGGAAATGGGATCAAAGATGCATGGTTTAATCCCAGTCGTAAATTTTTCCACCATTTTTTATTGAATTGGGACTTAGCTCGTAGCACTAGTGACTGCCACCGCCAAACTTCTTTCTGTAAAAGAAATCCTCAGCCCAAATCGGGGCTGATTTTTAAGCTCAGCATTTGTCCAGAGTGGATTCTGTGTCCTTCTTCCTTTGAGATTCAGATCTTGTTAGGACTAACATGGTTTACTTACCGTATCTACAACTATTTCCCCTGCTTTTCATAGGATAAGTTTCTTCTTGAAATAATATACGAATACAAGTTTCCTCAACGTAGTATAACTACTCAAACGGTAGTAATAGTAGTGTCTGCCAGCCAGGTATAAATACAAACTCCTTTAACTCCGGCTCGCTTTCACTTTTGTTCCCGATAAAATGACAAAAAGAAAGTCTTTTGAGACAGAGCATGGAGCTACCAGGTTGGTAGTTACTCACTATAAGAGAGGGTTGAGCTAAAACTGGACTGTCAGCAAAGAGATGAGACTGTTTGCCTTTTTTCCGTCTGCCTCAATAGATTTCTGAGTCTCCGAGGGATTCGTTTTTCTTACTCTTGAGCTGGATTATACGTATCGAGTAGGTCGGCTGTAGAAGGGACAGAAAGGTAATAGGGATGATATCTATCCCCCTATCTACTTTCATCTAACTCTATTTTGTACACCACCAACTAACTACCCATACATGCATCTCTCTTTTCACGGCCATCCATTAAGCACCAAATCTGTTGGGTGTCTTGGCTTTTTTACCAATTTATAGATTTAGCATCTTCAGCTCATCCGTTTCAGCTTGCCTTCTTTTTTTATTTCTATGCAAATTTCCTAGTAGTTTCTCACCTTAATCGTTAATGCAATCTGTAGGTGAGTCTTTGAGTAAAAGGAAATGCGCTTACCTTGATCAGCATCCCTTGCTTACATAAAATATGAAAACTTGTGGGTATGAATGAGGATACATTTCGAACAAATCCCTTTTGACTGGGCATTAATGAAAAGTTCAAGAGTTTAGAGAAAGTGATTTTATGCGTACATTTTAATCTCTAAAAGTTGTCTAGGATAAAGGGAGAAAACAATTCGTGTAGTAGTAAGAGAGTATAAAAAAGATACTTGGCCCATTCCACATTTTCACCACATAGATATCCATGAGTCCTTTATAGATAAATGATTTCCCTGGAGACAAGGGTACATAAGAGACGTCCAACAGACGGTATCTTCCTTTACTGAATGAGATCATCTAATGTTTTTTACCTTGGATTTTAGGTCGTGTAGGTACGTATGGTCATAATAATGCAGAAGTAGTTCCTTCGGTATTTCATACGAAGCAAATAGAGGGTAGTTGATCTGTATCAGAATAGTTGTTGGATGGCGGAGATAAGAAGCAATCTTGGGTTCCCTGTCAGCTGCCAAGTGTCACCTACAGTTAGTGTTGATATTGACACACAGCTGTGCTGTGTTTAGACAACTCTATGTTATTTTCAAAGACTATCGATTACTACTACTAGTGACTGAGTGAGTACTTGGCTACTACCATGTACTTATACAACTTATGTTTTATTGATAGAATTTGGCTCCTGGTGCTGAGTAAGTAGTTTAATATAATGTATGTATGCCATAGGATGTACTCATCGTAGTATCTCATGAGAGTCTAGAGGGCTTGGAAAGTGAAAGTCGTGATACAAAGCGATACAAGGGACCGACTATACTAAAGGAAATTTATTTTCTCTGGAATATCCATTCCATAATATTTGCTCTTAGAAAAATGTAGGTGTGCAAAAGTGATCTATACAAGAAGGAGTCGTATTAGCTACTGTTGACTGAAATGGAGCTGATTGTCCTTCTCATGTGTGATCTTTCTAAATGCATATTATCCGCTTCAGCTTGGCGGAGCTCGAAAATACGGTTTCCGGACAAATGCAACGCAACGATAACGACTTTACTGCAAAAATTGATTGGTTGGATAGTTGAAATATTTCCTCTCCTCCTCAAAAATTACTCTTACTTTTGTTATTCTAACATTTCACTGCTACCACAGTTTTTGAAGTTTATTCAGCTTATGTAAACTTTTTGGTCAGAGACGTCTTCAACGATGGCAGAAGTGTGTCCAGGGGCTTTTTGCCGTAGACTTTATATCTGGAGCCATTTAGTCGTAAAATCGTCACGTCCGATGACTTTCCTTATAATATCCAGCCCCGTTTGGGGCACCAAGTACTATGGACTATGTCCTTATAGTAGTAATAGAACGGAGTTAGTACGCGTGAAAATAGAAGTTGGTGAAAGTGTAAGGGAAGGGTACGATGTAGCATGCAATAGTTGCATCCAAGAGAAACAGAACAGCAGTAGAAGTTGCAAGTAGAAATGAAATCATATAAATACTGTTGCGGAAATATATCAATGTATTTTTATTACATAACAAAAACGTGAACGAGAATGTAGCGAATCATATTCATTATATTATTATATGAACTCACATATCACCTATCATGACACATCAGCTCATATCCCATCTAATCTAATCTTCGTCTCACTGATTTTCACCACTTTCTCAAAAAAAATCTTCCCAGACAAAGGTAAAGGGATACATCATCATGGGACTCATTTATGGATTAGTGACGGTTTCGTGAGTAAAAGACGAAGGATTTGTGTCACTTACCCTTCCTTGTGTGAAAAACGTTGCAGTTTTAAGTCTGGAAAATGTACATTTCATTTGTACTGAAACTGAAAACTACAAATCCTCTAGACTTGATTTTGTATTCCTCACAGCTATTCAAATGTAATCTTTTCAAAAGTAAATATTGCGTTGTTCACATATCATGTCCACAATTCTTTTTTTAAATTAAATTAATTAAGGGTGCTATTTATGTGGATATGAGATTTTAAAATTCAACTTATATAAACTAACTTTTTATCTATTAGTTGGTGCCTTATCAATATTTAAGTCCACAGAAAAACTTAAAACAATTTTTTCATCTTTTGGTGTTTTGAAAATATACTCTAGTTCAATTTCTTGTATTTCAAGACAACTGTATAACAATTTTCAACAGAAATATTACCCTTGGATTATAAATACTTACTGTTATAATTTGAGATAAATTTTCTTCTTGACAAATGTATGTGTCTGTGTAGTCTTTGTAAGCAAAGTATCAGATAATAAAAAGTTGCATAGTTCTCACAAACTGCGAATCGTTGCAACTTAATTAAAATTCATAGTCAAGGCCAAGGAAAAAAGTTTACCTAGTTAGGAAAATTAAAGCACCTGACAATTTTACTGGCGATGAAGTCATAAATAGCAGAGAAGATGTTTCTTTATTATGAGAAATAGCTGTAGAATGATTTATTTCAAAAACAAAATACCCTAAATACATATCTAGTCTAGTGGAAAAGTTTGTAACTTTAGATTGAAGAAAGTTTTGAGATTTGCAGATTAAACAGCTGCAGTATGGACTAAGCTTTATTTTGGGAAAGCTAATACATATATAAGAGCTGTTGTTTAACTTGTTTGTAGTAAGGCATCATATTGCACATAGGTTGTATTTAGCTATAATTCAACTAAATTATAGTTATACTAAATTATTGACATTTTAGTAAAATGTTATCTATATGAATTATGACAGCTCTGGTTCATTTTGTAATCGATTTTAGAATCAAAAACATAGAACATTAAAGAGGATGGAAGCATTTAACCTTGATCAAGTTTTATTTCTACTGGAGTGAAAAACACTATTTTGGATTGTAAAGTTTGAGACACTTTTTTATGTCAATGGAAATGGAATATTAAAAGGTGGTTGAACTTGCCTTGTAAGAGTGTATTAGTGTGGTGTGTGTGCAGTGCACCATTTTGTATAGTGCATATGAAGATATTGTTCAGGTCGGAAGCAGGGCTTACCATTACCACAGGAAAGTCATTAAAATGTAATGCATTGAGTTAGGCACTTGTTTTTCATTATCTGTCTGTGATGTCTGGATGTCGTTAAAATGCCAGAGAATGCATAAATTAAATTTAAATGTAGATAAACCCCCTTCTTGCTTTGGGCTGTGAAGTTTCATCAATCGATTTTCAAGGTGTAAGTGAAGGAAGCTGCAATCACCTACTTTCACATTGCAGGAATAATTAATTTTCTGGAGAATTGTCTTGCTTTATAATTACTAATTTTTTGAGACTTTAAAACTTTGAGACTTTTAGGCTTGCTTATAGAAAATACCAACAATTCCTACAGTAGCAATCTCTTAAATATTAAAAGAACTGTTACATAAGAATGTACCCTAAACCCCCACCCCTTTTGTGCGCCTTATTTATCAACATTTGGGTATTTAAGGCCGAAACGGCAGTTTATCCCCTTTTACGTACCGTGTTAAATTTCAGTTTCCTAAAAACGATTAAACCAAATAACCGAAAAACGCAATGTTGACGGGGTTTTAAAGTACCATAAGGAAGTTTGCTCGCAGTCTCCCAAAAAGGGAAAATTTAACCATCCAATTCGCTTAAATTACAAAATTCATAAAAAAATACATCAACTGAAAAGGTTAAAGAAAGTTTAAAACTTAGTCTAGATAAAGGATAATGAAGACATGAAGGGAGATAAACCATACAAGATGTCCTAAGATAAAAGTGCCCTTCAACGGTTGATTCCATATTATTTCGTACACTCACTTGAGAATGTACGTGGAGTCAAGTTCGTATAAAGATGTTGGAAGCTATTGTAGTGTGAAGTGGTTCTTAAGAAACAATAGTAATAACATCTGAATAAACTTGTATCATATCGATTGACATAAATTTATATAAGGGATTTCCCTTTTGTTCAACCTGTCAAAATTGTTTCAAAGGAATAATACATTGGGTGTGTGTGCCTTCTCCTCTAGATATGAGTGTGTTTTCTATTTTGATAAGTAGTACTATGCCGTAGGTGAACCTATCTCTGGATATTTACTTATTCATAGAAATGGCGTATGTATTTACAAAGTTTTTACCTAGATAGAAAGATGTGTTTAGTAAAAATGGTGTTGAAAGTATAGGAAAATACGTGTGCGATACACCTCTACTAATATCGGTATGAATTTAGAATCTCTGAGTAAATCCAGGATTCAGGTCATGGCTTGTGTTTAGTGCTCTGGCTTTTCTCCCTAAGTTCCCTTGTAGTCATTCCTATCGACACGTTGTATCTTTAGATCCACACATGTATGCAGAGCCGTATTGTCAACAAACTCTTGAGTCAGCGGACCTCTGTCAGCATATTTTCCCATTGTCTTAGGTACAAACACACCTTAGTACAAATAAAAGGACGTATTTCCACTGCAAATCCCATCCTCACTCTAATAATATTAAATGTAGGTAGAGAAAAGGACGCACCAGTAGTAGAACAAAACTAAACACCTTTGTAAGCTCAAATCTCCAAATCTATCACCCCAAGCAAGCATTACCCCTTCCTATTCTTGATACATGAATTCGTCTGCTCAAAATCAAAAGGGGCAAGCAAACTAAGGGAAAATTGACTCTGTCATACAACAAGGTACACATTTTGGGGAAATTGTTCATACATCAATTTTCATTTTAATTTCTATCTTAAATGTTTTGTCCCCTTTTTAGCTGCTTCACTTTGGGGAGTAGTACGGGAAAATGAGACGCCAATATATTAAAACAGTTTACTTTTATTAAAACAAAATTAAGAAAAAGGATGATAGATAGTTAGATTGAATACGTATGCTGGTGGTAACTTTGTGCATGTAAAAATCTTTATATTAAATAA
The DNA here is from genome assembly GCA_034698605.1 of Isotoma decorata. Taxonomy (NCBI): domain Eukaryota; kingdom Metazoa; phylum Arthropoda; class Collembola; order Entomobryomorpha; family Isotomidae; genus Isotoma; species Isotoma decorata. Next base: position 10,542 of record JAQGBU010000224.1, read on the forward strand.
GACAAGTCCGGCCCTGAGACTTCTAGGTGTAAACGATCAGTCTGGCCTAAGTCAAGTGACAAAGGATTGAATATATTTTAGGGTGTAAGGAGAATGAGACAAGTTGGGTTACTTGGTGGGATTGAGAAAAGGATTGAATCGGTTGAAGCTGTAGCCAAGGTAGGGGTATTAGTTATATAGATGTGTGTGTGTGTGTGTGTGTGTGTGAAGGAAAAAACCCACTGGATTTCATGAGGTGAAGGGATGGATGGGTACATGTGTATCCATGAGATAGGGAAAGACTTTGCTTTCTCCACAAAAGAAATCCATCATTCCCCTCAGGCAATAAATGCATTGTTATTCAAACCCAATCTAACCAGTCTCCTTCTCTCTCTTCCTTCTTCACTTTCATCTTCCCATCTACTTTCTCCTTACTTGAATAAAAACATCATGCTTTCTTAAGCTCCTACTTGTGTCTTTATCATCATCATCAGCATAACAGATATAAGCCCTTAAATATCAACTTGTGTGCTGGACCACATAATTTACTTTGTAAACACAATGCCAAAATTTGTAGGTTTTTTCCACGTATCTTGTTTGATACGAAAATACCCAAGCAGGATAAAACATTGGATAGCAATTTAGCATTTTTAAAAATTAGAAGATCTAGTCATTGAAAGATAGTTTTAAAAATTAAGGCATTTTTACTGAAGAAATGCTTCTTATAATGATGGGTTTATTGTCTACAAGTTTACATTTAGACATTTCCTTTTTGGTTTCCACCGAGCGATAGAAATTTGCATCTATTTCATGAACTACTGATCTTATGGTTGGTGAAATTCAGTTGCTTCTTTAAATAGGTAGGTAAAGTACTTGATTCATAAACTACATGCTTAATACCCTTGTAAGGTGAGGTCAAGGGCTGCAACCTGAATGAAAAATTATTCTATTCAGATAACCCTTGAATTGACATGAATAAATTGTGTACTAAAATGTATAGGGTAATAAAATGACAATGGCAAGGCTTTTTAATAGAATATGGGAAGTTGAGTAAATGGCTTTTGCTAGCATACGAAAAACTTAAAATTATTAAAAATTGCCTTTTTTCAGGGGTATTACTTTTTATATTATAATATTTTTAATATAACTAAATAAAACTTCAATTCCTCGAGATTGTTAGCAACATTATGTTATTTTTTAATTCATTTCCAAATTTCGTCTAAATTTATTCAACTGAGCTATGCATTTTTAGCCCGAGCCTAGGGCTTATGAACCCGGTCTGTCTGTCTGTCCGTCTGTCTGTCCGTCTGACGATAACTCAAGACTGCATCAACCGATTTCGATGAAATTTTGACAACACCTGTATTTCACCAAATCAGGAACCGAGTTCGAAGATGGGCCGTACGTATCAAGTGGTGGGCCCGTGGGGGGGCCGAAACCCCCACCGGTCATGTAATTTACGCCGTTATTTGAAAATAGTCATAGAAAGCTGAAATTCGTCATGGGGGCTACAAATAGCAAATTTAAATGAAATCTTAACCAAATTTCATTTTTTTGTGGACTGAACGACCCAAAAATGTTTGTACTACCGTGCAAAAATTGATATTAGCAAGACATTTCAATAAAGGCAATCAATCAATCAAAAAAAAAACAGGGTGACCCCCACCGGTTTTTGAAATTCAATTTAGGAAGCTGAAATTTGGCATGGGGGCTACAAATGCCAAATTTTCATGAAATTTTAAGCCAAATTTCATTTTTTTGTGGTTTGAATGACCCAACAGGGTGACCCCCACCGGTTTATCAAAGTCAACCGAAAAAGATGAAATTTGGCATGGGGATTACAAATAGCAAGGCTACATGAAATCTGAAGCCAAATTTAATTTTTTGTCACATGAATGCTTCTGCACCCCATCGGTTTTTCAAAGTCATCGTAAAAAGATCAAATTTGGCATGAGGGTTACATATTACAAATTCACGTGAAATCTGAAGCCAATATTTTATTTTTCGTGACGAATTAGGAAATAAGTCTTTATGCCTAGGCTCGGGCTAAATCAAGTTGCACTGTGAAGTTTTACTTTTTCAACTGCTATCATTAGCACTGCAATATGCTCGGAAAATGTCTCATTGTTGAAGGAAGTTGCCAAAATCAACAGAAGTTGAATAATAGGTCAGAAGATGAATTTGTCTGTAGGAGTATTTGTCTGGTTAAAGCCGGCATTTACTTCGAGTCACCAGTTTCAGGGCCTTGAGTGCTGAATATTAATTAACCAAATTTCCAGACTCTAAATTTATTCCGTATACCTAATCTCAAGACCTTTTCACAGAGGGTGGTAATAGAATTTTAATCACTTCAAGGAGTCAGTGCTTAAATTCCTTAAATTGTTTACTTTCCTTGTAATCATGGGCAATAATGTGCATTAGGTGCATGCAATCATTGATGAAGCCGTACTTTTCTAATTTGTCACCGTGGAAGCTTCATACTGCAGCCGTCGTGTTCGTATATCTTTTATAATTATTGACGCGCTATTAGTATAAGTAAATAAAATGCATTTTTTTTTATTTTTATCTGTTATATCATATGCGAAATAGCTTTTGTGGACCGTTTGAAATATTTGAGCTATCGTGAACCATTTTCAAGAATTGGGAGTAGTGTCACGTTAGTAAGTTTACCATTATTGATTGATGGTTTAATTAAAGTTTTAACTCAGTGCAGTATCGAAATACTGATATGATAGTACAAGAACACGTATAAATCTCGCACATGGTATAATGCTTTTACGTAAGTAAAGTTTACCAATAGGATGATTATTTATAGTTAATTTTAATAAGTTATGTGACCTAACTAATATTTAGCTAAAGAATCCTTATTAACTGCAATATCTAATTATTTTTTGAGTTAATCAACCATGTACTGTTTAAAGGTTTCACGGCCAATTTGATCGAAATTTTTGAGGCTAAGGGCAAACTATTCCATAGATTCGGACAACAATATTGATTGCTGCGCTTGAAGATTTCAGAGGTTTAGTCATGATTCATGTAGTGTCAAGTTCCCAGTAAGAATTGAATTGCAATCACGCTGTTGAACTGTACACATTATCTTGATGGTTTCGACATTTCTGTCATATTTTAAAGTTTTAAAAATATGGATGTTACACTACAGGGTTGTTGAAAATTCATCCTTCAAAAATGGAGCACTTAATTCCTGTCTCAAACCGGAAGACTTTTTTTTAAAGAAAAAAAGAACAAGACAGTTTCAAAATGTCACCAGCTCGCAATTCAAAATAGATAATATATGACTCTTAGGGAAACGAAGGTTAAGCTCGCTTAAAGTTCAGGTTTCATATGTGTTGAGTACTAGTGTGCATTAATGTGTTTATGTTAAAGGGATACTTTAAGACCCACACGAATGATTGTGGTTGTCTTGTCACAAGTGAATATTTATAGAGACAGAATAATTTAGGCCCATCATCATGAGGCTGCCAATTACTTGAGTAATTTTATCCAATTAGAACATGAATAAGCGAATCGGTATGCTAAGCTACCTTCCATATATGACAATAAGAACAGGTAGACGAGAGGTTAGCAAAGTATGCATAAGCAAGCATGTACAACTAGACTTAGGTTTATGAAATTATTTTCTGGAGACAGAAATCCGTGTGCCAAATTGGATTTAGACTTTAAGTCCTCTTCCATTTGACTTGGTGGTTTGGATAAACAATACAATAATATTTTATGAGTCAAATTCTATGCACCTAAAGCGACTAGCTTCTTGAGGAGAAAACGCCCTTTCTTGTTTTATTCCAACTAATAAGTCTTGTAAATTTACAACCAGTCTCTCTCTGGTGTAACTACCAAACCGCATAATGACTCAGAATACATAGAAACTTTGTCTTTTGTCTTGAGTCTCCAGGAAGAGGATGAAAACCTTGGGTCTGTAATAGTAGGGAGAACATTTGTAAATAAATAAGGTGATGAATTATTCCTTTTGATGAGGAACCATGCGATCCCATTACGCTCTTTGCTACCTTACTTTCCCAGAATGATACCACCTTAGTGTCCTTTCTTAGTAATTACTTACATATAAGATCCAACCCATTTTCCTAAAAGTTATAAGTTACTTTTCCGTTTCCCAATGCCAAGTCTACAATGAATCAAATAAGGATTAATCTGATGTTCATTCAATTGTTAACTGTCCCAAGCTCAACTAACTATGAAAATCCTTTCTTTTGAATTAATAGTGAGAATTGTCTTTGTCACATCATCATCTTAAGACAATCCAATTCTTTTCATAATACAAGTCGATAAGTAATTTTCTCTGAATTTGGATACACCAGTGGCGATGAGGACATTCATGATAAACAAATGCACGCTAATGGGACCACTTTGAGTGTAAATATGTAATGATGAATGCAAATAAATTATACCAGAGAGCCAAAGTTGATAAGATCTTTTTTAAGTGAAGAAACCTAAATGTCACATCAAAGCTTGTAGGGTTGACAATAGACTGTCCAGCTTATAAAAACAGTGACACTCGGACAATTCGTGTCTTGAAGTTGTGCTTTGCAACTTGTTCAAGATAATCGCACTGTAATTGCTTTAGTGGATAGAAGAGTGCACTATGCACTTAAGGATCATTTGATTTGAAAGAGCACTTACCACACTATTTCAAAGGGAATAGAGATATAACATTTAGTTGGTCTGAGGAGAAATAATGTGAATAGTGAAAGCTGAATATTTCATATGAGAGCTGGTAAGTAAAGTTGCATGAATGAAGGACAAATTTCATTATACTATTCAATGTCTGTGCATCTCCAACCAACCCACCGACCGACAAGAGACAGATCCACTTAATTTTCAACGCTCAATTTATCAATTTTGTACGCTGGATGAGCACATTGTGATGAGATATAATGGGGGATTTCTATTCCTTTTCTAACCCTTTTCATTCAACTATACTACATGGATATGCACACATGCATAACGTTTTTATTAGTGGTATTGTAAAATAAACTGTATGAATAAAGCTTACACTAACTGACTACTTTTAAAGTAGCTTGCTTCTATTATAATCGAATTATTTGGGTTAAGGAGACAGTTGAAAAGTCAAATGTTCGACTGCTTCATCAAATTCACAGGTTTTCACTTCAGTTACCAATTTTCAATAGACTTTTTTCTTGAATTTATGCAACAGTCCGTCTGGTATTTATTTTTTGGAGTGCATAAAGTTAAAAGTAATGAGTTTTTTTAAATGGGATGAATCTGATAAAGGGATTATTTACCTAGTTTTAATAGCAAACAAAAGAAATAACGCCTATGCATTCTATGAATATTAAAAGAGCTCTACTTATTATCTTTTGATTACTATTATTACGGAATCAGCACGAAGGTTGTCTAATGTACTTACAAGTTAAGGAAGTTGCATTTACATTCATGTGTGCGTGTGGTATATTGACAAATAGTAATAATAACATTGATGGGGGTTTTAAGCTTGCGATAATTTATATTTACAGATAGTCCATCAGCCTATCTTGTCATTGTCATTTTTATAGGTGGGTGTTTTGTTCCGCATGTTAGCAAAATACATGATGATGATGTCATTTTCAAGAGGTGGGTGGGACTGACATGATTAATTTCTAAATAAGACAGGAATATGGATTGTAGTGCAAAATTGTCATTTATTGTCTGAAGTAAATAAGAGTACATCATGCAATTAACTTCCAATTTTCTTATCGTTTTTTTAATTAAATTAAATGCAATAGTAATACTGAGATGGAGAGTTGTCAATAGCTGGAGTAGATAGATGGCCGAGTCACTCCAAGCCTTGTCCCTTTTATACAAAATTACTAGCCTTGATTGCAACCAAATTGAATTAAAATTCAATTTTACTTTATGCAGGTGATTGTAATCAATGCTATTTTCATAAGTAGTTTTTGACTTGATAACTTAATATTTCATATGCGTCCCATATCCGTATAAGAATAATAAAAGTTCGTAATTATAGTTTTAACTCCTTTCTCTTAAAGAAAAGAGGATATTTGTAGAGAAAGTAGTGCATTTGGTTTTTAACAATTTTATGCAGTTTAAATATTTATTTTCCAATTGAAGTGCAATTGCTTAGCACTATCGGAGACTGCCTTAGTGGTCAATGTTTTTGTTTTATTTGTACATGTCAAACTTTTTCCTCTTTTATATCTCTCAATACTGTCCTTAACTTATTTGTCTACTACTTGAGCCATTTCTGTTGACACAGGGGAGTAAATAAAATGTGTGGAAAGTGTTATTGAATGAAAGGAAGGTAGAGAGAAACACTTTATGTACTTAATCTAATAAATAAAAAACTCAGTTACGATACATAGCATGTAGTTGTTTCTTAAAGTAGTAAGTAACTTTTCTATTTGGAAGTGACTACTGTCGTTGACTTTGCATAATTTATTGCTGTGTGTGTCTCCAACTAAGCCAATTTAAGTCTTTTTTTCCTCAATGATGTTTAGTGCATGATCATACAGACCACATCTATCTGAGTAACAAGGGCTGAAGATGTTAGGTGTTACAGGGGATTGTTACTCATTCCTGCTCATCGTTAAAAAAGTTATTACACTGATGTGAAATCCACTTAGAGTTAGCTACTGAAAAAAGGAATTGGTCATCTTGAGCCTATAGCTAAGAGGCTGCTTTTCAGTTGACTTCAAAACTTTGAATCCACTTACGAACCAAAACAAGGAAAGTGAGTAGAGCATTTGCTTACCTTGCTGTGGCATTTAACCATTTGGTAAAAGTTTTGCTTGTTTCATCAAAGTTTGCTTGTCATTCCATGTTTTTTGCCCTCTTTTCTCCCTAACTTAAACCAGCTACTATGTTTGGATTCTCTTTGAGTCTAGATTTTATTATTAAGGTTAAATTATTCTGTGTGATTTTGGCAAAAGCCATTTGGACAAATAAATAAATGCAACCATTTTTTTAGGAACAAAAAGGGTTTTTATAAAGTAAGTGAGATTAGAAAGAAATGGGATTTTTTAACGTAAATTTTTTAAATTATTGTTTAAGTTATTGCATTATTTACTAATCTGAGATAACGGTTCTAGAAAAAAAAAAATTATTGAAAGTAGTAGTAGGAACAAATATTTGAAAAACTGCATACTTCATTATAACATTTTTAATTCTGAACTTTCAATGCAAGGCAAAGTTTACAACGGTAATTGCTGCAAATTAAGCTTTTTATAAACATAGTTAAATGTAATGTGCTCAGAACAGACCATTAATATTTTAACAAGCCGATTAATATACAAGTAAAAGATTAAAGACTAAGCGGCTGAATTCACTAGACACATTGTCGTGACAAATTGTTTAATCAGGCAATTCCATGTATACACAGCTATTATCTTATTGTTTGTACACGGTCTCATGTACTACAAGGTGTTGGACGAATCAGACCACTTTCTCCCTAGACCATAACGCATACACCCAGATCACACTGTCCAGATGCCATTCTGATTTTAATATTAGCTGCATCGTCTTCGTCGGTGACATTTCCAAATTTTCTAGGGCATACTTTCATCACAAGGACAATAATATCATGTGCATAATATGTCTCTATCTATGGAATAAATATAGATGAATATAGAATACATGTAGACAGACATGGGAAGTAGATTGACGAGAAAATATCGTGCTGAATGAATGGCCTTTATTATTATGTCTTGCTCTTTCCCTTACAAAATGATAGATAGAAATATAGATACTTCTGAGTTGTTATAAAATAATCATATATAATGAGATATATTGATTCGTACTTCCCCGTCTTGGATTTCATTTGCAATTTGCTCCATTATTGTCATACCAGGTAGGACTGGTACATTCATAACTAACTATGAATACTTCACAGCAGCAGCTATCAGCACCCCCATCACGGCACCCAGTACAGTCTACAATTTAAATTTACAATAATACAGGGAATAAGGTGCGGTACTCAAGCGTATTAAATAGTTTAACAGAGGATAGATGCTTGAAAGATGATCTACTCATTCAGATATCGAAATTGATATGACTAATCCAACAGAAACTGTGAGTCTTGAGCAAAATGCTTGTTTCAGAATCAATAGTTGTGTCTGTTCTATCGCACTTGCATGCAGAAGTATGAACAAAGTGTTTCAAGATACTCGAATCGTGTGCATAGTTTGCGTCTCGTAATATGAATATTAGACATTATCTTTGTACATGTATTTCTAGGAATTCCAGGTAAAATTGGTATTATGGTTATTATTATTATGGTACAGACTTTAATTGGTTTCTGTTTTTTTATCTCATCAACTAGTCTCAGTTTAAATATATTGGATTTCTTGCTAAGTATTATCTCTCAATATTCTGTCCATTAAAAATTTGCATTGTGTACACTTCCCAATCAACTAGTCTAATAGGATACAAGCCTAGGTATAAGTATGAAGTCGTTATATTGCAAGTGCCCATTGTATTAGTAAGTGGCCAGGATCCTTTTCATTTTCGGTTTCTATCTATGGATCGATAAGCTCGTCTCCATTCTCACCTGTGAAAGGGATTACCCGGTTCAGTCACTCATACTAGGGTAGAATACATTATTCTAAATAGGAGTCATTTGTAGTTCCATGCTTCACCTATCACATGTGTGAATTAGTTTTGTATAGTAGTAGAATACAGGGACAAACTCGAAAATGATAAGGTTTTTTTTTAAATTCCATCAGAAGTTTAATTGGAAGATTTTATAATTGTGTACTTTCTGAAATAAAAAATTTCAAACCACTACCCGCATGGTTAAAACTTGAACGACACAAAACTCCAATTGGGTTTCTGACATTTATAGTCAGTAGTATTACCCTTGTAGAAAATATGTTATCTAAATGCCTAATTCCATATGCCTGATCATTAATTGCATCATGTAACTAAAGTTATTTGCACTAGCAGTCATGTTAAAGCCAATTTCTGTAATTAGAAGAGGTTCGTAGGTGAGGTAATAACGAGTTGTACTTGTAACCCAACCCTTTTATCATTAACTATGAGTCACAAACTGATCAATGCAAATAATTAATGATAATTACAATAATTTAGAGCAATATTCAGTGTCATTTAATGTAAGTGAAGTTTGACCTTTATAAATTTTAAATTAGCAAGCAATCATCGCCACCCTCAGCCCCTTCACAGTGACGAATTGTTTACCCAAAGTTGTATTTCTATTTATACTTCTGTAAACCAAATAAATACGAATTCCTATAATAGTGAGAAATCTAAATACGCAGACATTAAAGCCCTAAAGTTATATACATCAGCTTGCATGCAGTATCAATAAAATGGTTTTTTTAATGTTTTTTATTCCGTTCCCTATCACACAAACACACACAATAATAAACAAACTAAATAAAGTTTGAGTGAATGAGAAAAAGAGCCTGGTTTCCTTATTATTAATATAGAAAAAGTAAAATGCAAAGGGAGGTTTGAATGATAAAAAATAGAAAAGTGAGTGAAGGTAGAAGTAGATTTGAGGAGGTAAGCTGATGAGTGATGTTCTGAAATATTTATAGATTATTTGTATGCATTAGAGAAAGCATGTATTCATCTTAGTCCTATACCCACACTACCACATGTAATGCTAGAGAGTGAAAGAGGTTATTCTTACAAGAAGGATTGAACTTTCTCGAGGTTTATATTTCTCTAAGAAAATAAAGGAAACCGGCAGCTCCTTTCTCTGTTGATTACAATTAATCCCCTTGGCTCCCAGAAAGTCAATAAAAATGAGCCACGGCTACAAAATTACACTTTTGCTGACTCTCACACAATCCTCTGAGGAAATAGCGCCCAAGGTATTATTATAAATGACCTGGTTTACTCCCTTCATATGCTACAAATACAAATGTTACTTACTTTACTACTACTTACTACTACGACTACATACTTAAAGAAATAGTAGTGCGGCTACCGTTCTTACCATCCATTTCTTTACTGTGTAATCGATCGATTCTCATATGCACTCTGATGGAGTTAGTTTTTCTTTTTTTATCACTTATACTAGATTTTTTATGCCAACAGTTCATATATTCTACTTACTTTCATTATTCGGCTGCATAAACATTGCACTTGTTAAGTCTTAAAATGTTATATTAAGCGTAGTATCGAGTTAGTCAAGTACTCAGTCAAGATAATCATAGTTTACTGTTAGGTTCTTGTAAAGTAGTGGTTTATGGGGTTTTGGGAAAGGGTAGAGAAAGTAAGTACAAATCAAGCAAATAATATCATGTACCAAGCTTGACTCATTGTTAAACACAATGAGTAAACGAGGGTTTGGAAAAACCTTGTAGATGTGAACCTCTGCAAAGTTTACGATTGGTAATGCTTAGACTAAAACATCGTAAAGAGATTATTACACTGGTTCATTGCATTTTAAGCCGATTCTAATGCACTTAAGTCTACTAAATATTTCAACTAAGGATTTCCTGCGATTTATTGCATTTGCATTTGCTTCCATGTTTTATAGTGTGTATCCTTTTGCTGCGTGTGTTTTGGTTGGCATCGAAGATCTTACAGCTAAAAAACCGTTCTTGTCATATATAAAGGTGTCGTATCCTCGATCCTTTATTTTTGTGTATCAGAATGTAGAATCATGCTTTCATTTTAATTAATTAGAGCTTAAGTAGAATGCTGGATGGGATTTTGACTAATGGCTAAATTCATGGAGGGGCATACCACCCACGTTGACCCCAACTGCCAACTGGTACTACTTTGGATTTTCGCAATGCTATGATATTTACAAACTTGTATAAATAAACCTATTTGTCTTTGTAAAAAATTTGGTATTCAACTCAAAGTTAATGTTTACATGGAAAAAAAGGAGTTCAAAAGGGACTAATTTCAACCGTTTTACGTTGCACAATCGAGAGAAACGATATTATCTAGAAAATTGAGCAAATTAGTAGAGAGGACCTTTGATGCTTTTACCAGCACAACCATTGCCACCACTTTACATAATAATCAGCTTTATACAGCTTATTGTACAGATCATACTGCACCGAATATACTTACAGAAACAGTTAACTAATGAAATGTGAGAGGTGTCAATAAAAACTAAATATTAGGTAGCTACACGTTTAAAAGTACAAAATTTGTTCTCATTGATGATGTGTGGTTTAAAGTGCTTGCGTTATTAGAATTACTCTAACTTACTTTGTTGTTAGACCATGCATACAGATATACGTTTAATATGGCATAAAAACGTAATTTAGTAGAGTTTGTCCCAAGTATCCCTTTTCTCGAATGGATAATATATATCAAATGCTTTGTTACACGGAAAAGGACTGAAAAAAAAGTCATCTGTGCATCACAATGGCTCGACACAGTATAATTGATTTGGCAAAAACCTAATGCGATTAAATAGGCGGATCATTCCCAACAAGATTTTCTTTTACTTCAGAAAAATATTTTACCTCGTAGTTGGCTTTTTCTCATCTAAATGCTTTACGTATTTTCTAAACTGGCAGTCAGTGTCTGTCGTTGTAAGACAAAAAATGACGATTTGCTATCCCTAATATCTGTGACATGAGATTTGCAAGCTAAATAAAATTTCATCAGTGGCTAGCTATAGTAGTTTGGCAGATTTATGTAATAAATAGTACTTTTTCTTTGCAATTTGATTTCATGTGACGAGAATTGTGTGGTGAAACCGTGGCCAGTTCCAAAAGTTTAGTGTGTGTATGTAGGCAAGACGAAATGCAGGAAACCAGAACGAGAAGAGCATAGCTAAGTTTAAAAGTCTTGATAGCTGAGCTCTTCTGTTTCATCTAAGACCTTATAATGCGAAGCTACGAATACCTTCTGCCTAATACTCTAGTACCATCTTGATTCTTTCTTACCCCGACTTTAAAATAATCTTATGTGTATAAGCCACCATCCACTATCAACAGTGCGTAATTGCTCCTCTCGACTTTTCTAAAATTCTGCAATGAGACCAAACAATGTGCTTAAAAGTATAAAGCCACAAAATCTTGTCTAAGGTAATACAAGGGAGAAGAGGAGACTTTAGTTTGTGAAAGAAAGGGCTTTATTCTTGTGACTTAAATTCACCCCAACTCACTTCACTTCACTTCCCTTGGTTTCACTTGACTGAAGTTTACTAGTTGAGTTCATTTCATCTCATTTCACATCTCTCTAAACCTATCTTACATCATCATCACCGTCATCATCATCAGAGTCAGATACGCAGAAAGAGAGAAAGAGGCTTCCCAAATGGGCACCCCACTCACTCCGTCACAACCAGTCCCTTGTACTAGGGAAAATTTAGACATTAATTAGAGACCAGAAGTCATTGCAATGTCATCAGAATAGGACACAAAATTTGTGGATGCACCCTTAAAAGAAAGATTTCATGGGACGAAAGGAAAGTGAAAGGGAAATATGGTATTATTCGACTAAAGAGAAATGTCTTGCTGATGAAAGATTGTTTTTGTCCTTCTTAAGAAAATGCTTTTTGCTATAGAGGAACTAAACCACAAAAACCCCATCCCCATAGTATTAGCATTGATGCAGGAGTCCAACACACCTTTATACGGACACACGAGTACCTCATGGCACCCAACTAAACAAGGAGACTAGGATCACTTTATTTTGCCAACAGTTCCAAACATCCAACAACCCTGTGCACCACTTTCTTCATTGTTTGCCCATATCTTTGTCTCTCTCTCTCTCACTTTCACTCGACTCTGTCATTGTTTTATGTAGACAGCCGCTCTACTACTATTATTACTACTAATATTAGGAGTATTATGACTATTATTATTATTGTTATTATTATTGTATCCATGTTATTACTACAACGACTGATTGTGAGTTTCAAGCACCACAAAGCAACTCTATGAACCTTGTTATTCCTATCTGACTCAGCCTCAAGGAGTCAGTCAGTTCTACCAATTTTAATATTCTAAATTCGGCCGAGCTGACTCACTACTAGAAATTATGGTGAGATTTTACTAATTCCCAAATTGTAACAAGTAACATTTAAAAAAGGAAACAGGTTTAATCTTGAGGGAATGTATTTTTACTTTTTGTTTGAAAAAAATTGGATTTTATCATTATTTAAAGCATATTGTAGGATTACTTTTTGCATTATATTTAATGGAAATTTGATTGTTTTGTGTTAAACATCAGATGGAATCGATCAACTTATTTCAAGGCAGTATTCTTTCTTACAGTTAGAATGATTACCTAATACAGAAGTAAGTTTTCAAGTAATATTTTATAGATCATTCATTATAAGCTGCAATTCTTCATTGTTGAGAAATTTACATAATAATACAAAGAAGCAGAAATGAAGAAAGGGGTGGGTGGAACAAAAGCCAGAGAAATTGTTTATTCCCGACTAACAATACCGTTCTGGTTTGAGTTCTCTTAGTTAAAGAAGATAAATTAGATTAAACGGTCTTAATCAGCTTGTCTTCATAAAGCACTAATGCACTTGACTCTCCTTTGTAACCTCATTCCACATTCTAATACGGCATTCCAAGAAATAATCTAGATGTTTGCCATCGAATTGTTTACGTGTTACACTAATCTTATAACTTGAGGGAAAGGAATGTTGGTGAGAGATCGATTTAATTGAACTTTGATACAATTAAACAGGGAATAGAATAATATGCTCTAAAAGTCTATCCTTCTATTATTGGTGTGGGGAACAAGTTTTAGTACTAATGAAATGGCATCCAAACAGCACTCTGACAATGTAAAACTATTCTATTCTTAAATAAAACAATGAGTTCGTTGTGTTGGTTTGGTGTCAAGTGAACCCTTTCTTGAATAAAGCTGTGCTGCATTGTGTATAATGATGAGAATGATGACCCATCTATTAGGTCTAGTCTTGGTCTTGTCTAGGAATAAGTAGGGAAGTTTTGGTAAATTGATAACTTTCGTTTAGCAAGAGAAAGGCGTATTTCGTGCCAAAAATAATACTGAATTGCATGCACCGCGTCACTTTCTCTTTTCTGTAATAATAAGGGAGTTGTTTATAAATGACATTTGTTATTTTTGATGTAAAAGTTGCACCATAAATTCATGATCATGTTCGAGATTCAAGAGGGCTTTGGAGTTTCTGATATTTTCTCGGATATGGTGCTACCATTCTATAAATGCTTTTATCATGGTAACGTTAAAAAACAAATTAAGTTTTCAATTTCACCGTTCGAACAGTTCGATCTTAAATTTTAAGGTATTCTTTTTATATCGACTCGTGTTTACCATATCCCAGTAGTTCAAGTATAGCTTGGCCTTTAAGGTGTTTATTTCTGAATCTTGGGGCCAACATAATATACTTTAAATATTATACTTGCAAAATCATGCATACCGTAGCTGCAGGAAGTTGCAAAGACAACAGCGAGTCGCGACTCGTGATGCAACTTTCAGATATATACCTTAAAACTGCTTTAAAATTGCTTTATAGTTTACGGCTTCTGCTTTGAATTCTCAATGCAGAAGAATGGCTCATAAAATCTCACTAACTAAAGGGTAAGTCCTTACAAAGTAGCTTGCCAATTCTGGATGAGCTAGTAAAACTGCTCTTTGCAAGATCACACCTATTTTTTTTTTTTTTTAATAGAGTTTTGCACTTAAAGATTTTGATTTTTTCTGAATTATGAACTGTAAAATGGACTCCAGGGGGAAATTCCAACTTGTCCAGAATGTTGCACTTTATTTATGCACAGAAATTCTGCAATAATGAGAAGAGTTTTCTTTCTACCTATATTATATAAGTCCCAGATAATTTGCTTGTTGGAAATGGAAAGGGGATCTGATGATGATGATGTGATATGCAAGCAAGGACAGGGGTACAATGCATTTGAACGCATGCAAATTAGTAGATAGAATAAATTGTAATGCCTCCTTAAAAGGTTACAAAAACACATATGCGTTTACATTTGGGTGTCTAGCTATGCAATTGGATGAGTAGACCGGTCTGAATGTGCACATTTTACAGTTTATAGCTATAGATTTGATCTAAAAACCTACCTCCTCTACTCCAAGTACCTGTAGGCTGTAGGGAACATCAAAGTGTTTCCAGAATTACAGACGAACCTAAGATGCTTGGTATGCTAATCAAATTTCCTCATTCTATCAGACCGTTTCCATCTTTGCCTGTGGGTCTAGGATGATTTTCAAGATACATTTTTTCAAATTTTGTTAAAATGTACACAAATACAGTGCGACAGTAGAAAATAACACTTTTTATACTTTTTGTCGGACTGCACAGTCCTCACAGTCCTGAGCCACAACTATCAGATACTCCAGCCAAGCAAAGGCCAATGTATTTGTAGTGCGAAGTCGGAGAATCAGAATGATGTGTATTTAAGAGATGTTATGCTCACAAGACTCATCCCAGAGAGAAATTATACACATTGAATTTGCATGGTGAAAGCAGCATGCTTAGGGTGTGTTTTATTTTATTCTATATCTACTAATGAGAATTCGGTTATCTAGTGGAAGCAAATGCATTTACCTCAATCATGTGTAAATTATTCATTTATGAATTTTGAACAAGTGAATGATAGTCCAAAGTATCGTGTCAGCCCTTCATTGTTCATCCTTTACACATTAATTCTCAGATTTTGTATACCTTATTCCAAATTTTCTTCAGTAATTATGGTAAATCCAGTTAATTAAAAGGAACCCTAGTTTCACATTACTCTGAACTGTGTGAGCATATTTGGGCTGTATTAACTGTATCCAACAAACAATAGATAATACAGGGTTGCTGCGGGGAAAAGGACGAAAGGGGCAGGAAATAAGTCAGATCTTTCTGTAGTTGACAGGACTAAAACTACTTGAATTATTTCCCTATTTACTTCAAGTTTGAATAAAACCATGTGAAGAGTCAGAGATGACAAAAGGTTCTCAAACCATTTTATAAAATGCTACTGTATGCGGGTGCTAGAAAGACTAGATTGTCTAAAATCATGAATGGCCTAGGAAGGACATCTTAAATACAACCCCAGCAAAATCTATATGAACAAATGTCATGTTAAAATGTATATTGTATAAAATATCACAAACGCAGCCTCACGTTACATTCTAGGTAGATTACACCCTGACTTGGTTCTGTCTTCTTTTGAATGTTTTAGGTGGTATCAGCGACTTTAGGTTACTATATGTTATTTTGTGAGTATCGCTATCAAAAGGAAGGAAGCTTGGCTTCCTCCAAGAAGACGGAAGTATCTCTGTCGGCCGTGTTACCCAGACTTATCTCTAAACTTCATTATTATTACATGTTATACGAAATACCTTATTTGCTTTAGGTTTCAACCAGTTTAACGATGATAATACTTATGAACAAGCATTCTACAAATTATTATTATCCCTTCCCTACAACACACTACTGCCTCCTAAGTACATCTGTTGTTCTTGTAAACTCCTTTTAAGAGAGTAATACTACTTGCAATGTAATAAACTAGTAGTGGTAGCCTGTAGTGGTAATGTAATAATATGCTTAAAGATATTTGCTACTAATCTGTATCACCAAGTGGAATTATTAAATGCTGCAAAGGAGAAATGTAATAAAGGGGTGGTTATATAAAGTATGTACTAAAGCCAAGTGTATTGCCTCGTCATGCACCACCTAAACCATTTGAAGAGATGGATAGCAGATTTTCAGTTTGCGAACCCAATCCGGTCGAGTATTAACCAAAGGAGTAAATGGATCTCATAAATGTTAATGTTGAAATAATGTTTGTGCAGATGGTCGTCAAAAGAACCCTTTGAGCTCCCCAGTGCAATACTATTATGCATTGTTAGAGATGTGATAAACAGTTTGGAAATTGATGTTGTTCCCTTGAGTGAAAGTGTCTTGAGATCTACTTTGTCCCTTGGTCATATTTGAATATTGGCTGTGTTATTAGCTGATTTAACTGATTTTTTTTACACCCGTTAGGAATATTAACTCAGAGACAAGGGGCTAAAGTTTAAGTACTTGATTGTATTTGAAAACTTAACTCCTTTTTATCTTACTCGATTCCATACTTACTGTCCAAAAGTAAACAAAATATAGCTTTGAATCCTAAAAAAATTGTAGGATGGACTTACAATTAGCAGGGAAGTTGAATTGCTGTAGAACACTGATATACTATACGTACAAACTAGAAACGTAATGGGCCAACCCTTTTCATTTCATTTCAATTAGGCAATTTGGATCGACGACCATTGGACAGTGTAGCCCATCTTAGAGGCAATTACAGAATGAAAAATATTTATTTTAATGGAAAGCTACTTAAGAGTTTTCCACAGCCTTGTGCAATATTTCTCATGGCCTACTTTAGCCCAGTTTACTAAAGGCACGTATGTGCGTGCATAGCTTGAGTCTAACTGACATTAAAATGGTTGGTGTTCAGTTTAAGGGAACTGAAACTATTTTTCCAGTGGTTTACCCCGACATAATGCATAGGTAAATAAATGGCTCAGTTCTGTTCAGCTGAAGAGTTCAAAAATCTCATTTGAGAGCGATCGACTTTCACAGCCAAAGGTAATTCTGGTGAGAGTCAGAATGGAGTTCAAAGGAGAAAATTTTAACATTTCATTGCATTTCTAATAGTAAAGAAGTCGTAGTGGAAGTAGTAGTAGTTTTATGTTTGTATAGAAACCTTAATACGAAGCTTGAGAGTTTGTCCACTCATTCACTTCCAATACACACACAGACAACAGACTACTTTTCTGGCTTTTTGAATGAGTTGCTTAAATGTATTTCCAGCCTAGTAAATGGAAGTGATTTAATAAAGCCATGCATGATATTAGCCAGCTGAATAAAATACGTTTAAATTATTATTTCTTATCGAATACTTATGCGTGTTTGTCGGGCTTTCTTTTAGACTATTCAGAGTAAAAATTTTGTATAATTTGTTTTCGCATAAGTCAGCTTCACAATGTTGGGATGGTTGATTGTGAAAGTAGAAAGAACTTAAAGGGTTTATGAAAGGGTGGATATCATGGAACTTTTTTACTTGTATAGAGAGTAAAATGTTTTTTAAAAATAAACTTGAGGGAATAAAGAGCAACTTCTTATCGTTAATACATTGCCGGTGTTTGGTATTGAATAGAGAAATCAAACAGTTATTCTATAGTTAGTTGGTAAATGTGTAGCATTATAGCAGTAGCATTGCATCATCGACAAGCAGTGGTAGCAAATACATAAACGAAGTTGTTTCAGAATTTGGGGTCGTTTTGGATGACTGCGGCAACCAAAGGGAAACCATTGAGCCAGCCACACACGTAATTTTCTTCATCTTCTTTCTCTGATGTGGTAAATCCATGTGAAAAGGAAGCTATGGGTCGTTCAAAAAGACTCTTTTATGTATTATACTGTTCTTTAGTTATAAACGATTCATAAATTTATAGAGATCAACGAAGAGGAAAATAGGGTCTCAACCACCACCCACCACATTACACTATACCACATCACACGAAACCACTACCACCGACACTAACACCAATTACATCAACCAACACCATGCGAAAACACTATTGATACTATTCCATACATGCATCACACTTCAGGGGTCTTCCATCAAATATGCTGAATTACTGAATAATTAAATCATGGCTGCTATTAAATCCTCCTAAACGTCAAGTGTGTTTTATCTAAAAGAGAAGGAAATCATTCATCTCCAAAACCTTGATTTCTCTCATTGTGACATTTGTACTTTGTAAACGAACGAGTTTGAATTCTAGTATTTGGATGCTTAAACTTAGCACCACGAGGGTTGCATTCAGTAGTAGTAGTAAGGACAACATGACTTCAATTGATTTGCACGAAAGGCACACAGTACAACAAAAGTGAGTGCGGCTTTAGTTGAAGCAAAAAGCAAAATCTCTGTTTGATGGAGAAAGTAAGCTACGTAAATAGAGTAGAAAAGGCGGTTTAACTTTATCTGGGACTTGTGAAAGTCTCTTTTATACTACTTTTGTGCTACCTCACAACTAGTCAATTTTCTCTCAGACGCTTTCACTTTATTTATCTCGCTTTCTCCTTCCATCACTTTCTCCCTAAGTATGTATGGGTCATGGCTTATTTACCCTATTCAATTGCAAATATGTCCTTTCTATTTAAAAATGATTGAATACATAATTCGAAGGAAAGAGGCTGTTTGTTTATGTAATTTTGACGATATCTCAGAAAACAAGGGTGAGCAAAGTGTATGTTGAGTTATTTTGAGGATTTTAAATTAGCATGTGTAAATTTGAAAGAAATATATAGTAAATAGTATGTAGGAGTAGTTTTGCTTTTTTGCAGGAAAGGAAAACGCCCTTTCATGATCAGATCGTAAGCAAGTGCACCTAACTCTGTATTCTTCTGTTTCTCCTTTAAATATTAATACTATGGGGGTGCTTTCAATAAGAATATCGATCAAATCTGACTTAAACGTAAAGTCAATAATATATTAGGTTTATTAATGTTTGCTTTTGCTTTTATATTTCCGAAAAAAGCTCATATCTTTCTATTTTTGTACTGTATTTTACATTTCTGAATTATAATTTGTGGTTGGTGTGCTGCTAGATAAATTGTAATTGTAGATAAATTGACGTTCTTACTAGAATTGTGTAAGGTTCAGGACAGAACGATAAGATGAATTATGAATAAACATGGTCAATACGACAAAAACGCATACTAGCATAATTATAAGTGAGTTGTTGGATCTATGGGGGTGAGTGTATAAGGCGTTGACTGACATTTACGAATCTTAAATGCGATAAAATATTTTTGCTCGTTTGTGACCTTTTGATTCCGTAAAGTAGTCAGGAAAAATTAATATGATTCCAAGAAGTTTAGGCTGAAGTTTTGGCCCAAATGTGGCATTTATTGTTGATTTGATGCACACAATGGTTAAAAATAACATGTTTGACTTTGTTTTCGTATTTATGAAGTTAAGTAGAAATTCAGTTATTGCAATATTAACGCTTTCATTAAGTGAGGATCCACCATGGATTTATGGTCGTGTTTACATTTTACCTAAAAGCTTTATTAATTTTTCGGATATCTGTGTAACGTTTGGTTTGAAAAAAATAAAGTTTTGCACCCACTTCTGCTGAGAAAACAGTTTAGAAGAGGCGTTTGTTTTATTGACGGAGGGCTGAAGGTATATCGAACTAACCAGCTAAAACATTGTTTATTCCTTCCCAACATAAATTATTGGCCTGCATCAGTCTTGTTTTGGTTTTTATACATATATTTTTCAAAAATATACACTAATATTCTGGTAATACGAAGAAAACGGTGAATGCTTTCAGTAATCTCATCCGATTGTTGTTTGAATAAGATCTGAAGTTGAGTTCAATACGCACGCCATTTCTGTTCGTTGAATTAAGATAAATGGTCATAATGATGTACCCCACCCATTTTCCTCAGAGATTGAAGGTCATGTACATTATATGCAGTCAAGTAATAGTGTGACACGGTAGCAAAATGTACATCCCCGGAATTTTAGACCCGCTTAAAGTATCCAAGAATAAAATAGGATTAAGTTAAGAATATCAAGTGGCTTAAGTAAATGTCTGTTTGTCACTTTTCTCTCTGAAGGCAATTAAACCTACCTGATTACATAGGAAATCTGAGTCATTGGGCATCCAAAGTGATGGAGATAAAATAAAATGTGCCTATAGGGGAGGATCTACTGACCTAGAAGCAATTTACAGGTCTAAATTAAAGTTGGTTACATGATGGCTAGCTAATAAAACTCTTTCTTGATTTTTTATGGAAGTCATCCTTTTAGAATTAAAATCTAGAAGAACTTAAATTTACTTGGGTTATTCATTTGTTTATATTCTGTCAAAAATAGGAAAGTAGATTCAACTTTGAATTACAAATTTTGTTGCTCGAATTACAAATCTTAGCATTTGATACTTACATTTTAACCAAAAAGCATTATGGACAGCAGCGATCAAATAAGTAGTTTTGTCCTTAAAGAATGCACACAGTTATTCACTCACTTTACATGACAGCCTCACTAGTCTGCAATCCTTGTCTTCCTTGTACATGGGAAACCAATTTCCTTGTAATCTTTTAAGATTTTCACCCTTTCCCATTCATAAAAGATCCAAAGATGAACACGCACACTTTATTACGTGCTTAAATGTAAGCACTTTTACTCAATTCTTATGGAAGTCCTTAAATAAGCCCTTATTTGGGATTCAATCTAACTGAATTCAGAAAAGTACAATAAAACTTGGAGTTTTCTTCCGTGAAATTTTTCTCTAGAAAACAGATCATATGAGAAATATACCACGCCAAAGCTACTTACATAATAAAAACATATTTTGAACTATATCATTTTACGAGGAAGGAGGTTGCTGTCTTGCATGTGCACCTGGCATTCGGGTCAGAAAATCTCTACCTCTCATACCCTTCCAATACAATTTTTTCACCATTAGAGTAGGTATATAAACCTAGAAGGGATAATCGTTAGTATTTTGTCTATAGCAAAGTGTGTTTGAAAGGAGGGTTTTTGTGATTTCCAACCCTATGAAAGCAGGTAGGAAAGTATTCTATGAGTTTATAGTGAAAAGGGGAAAAAAGGAAGTATCTGATTTGACATGTTGAAAGGGAGATTGAGAGATTGATGAATTCAGTGATGCCTTCGGAATGTCAAGCAAGATTTCACTCTTTTCAACAAAAGCAACCCTTTCTCACGGTTGAAAGGTGGAACGACATTTTGACAAGGCATGAAATCTGTTTTTCAACACATCGTTATTTCATTATTATAAAAAGTTCACCCTTATAAATACTATATTCCAATAGAATGCTAAAAAGGGTTAAGTTAGTAGTCATAAGTCAATGTGCATTCAGGGGGACAATTTTTAATTACTGAATTCGATTCTTGCTTTATGAAAGACTGAATACTGAATATCTGACGACGACGACAAAGACCCATGACAAATTCGTACTGCGATGTTTTAACTTAAAACTCCCATGCAATTGTAATTTTAGCAGTATAATAAAGGAATATTAGTGTTATTGGGGGAAGAGTTCATATTATGAATCACAGTTTCTTCTTCTTCGTTGATTTTAAAGTGAATCGAATTCTGGCCATCTATTTATGTACCAATGCTAATGCATCTCTCTAAAAGCGATTACATAACTAGAAAAAGGCAGTTGGAGTCTTGCTGGAATAAAGGGTGAAATGGACAAGAGAATTGAGTAAGAAAAAGGATGAGAAGAAGTTCTAGAAAAGAGGAGAAAGTTGGAATGATCAGCAATACAGATTTAGTGTCTCCTACAATTCAAGTTCTTGTGCGACCAGGACTAGAAACAACTTGTTCAAAATGTTCAAAGTAATCTGGCTGATAGACCAAAGAGAATCTCAGAAATCCAAGAGGAAGAGTCAAGCTTAGTTGAAACCCATGCATGCACAGTTAGAAAAAGTAAGGTAGTCAGTCAGTCAAGTCAGAGGCATCCATCCAAATCCTTCTAGGTAAAACCTATCTAGTATAACGTCAGCCAAAGTTACTCCACAGAACCTGGCAAGCCATATCAGAAGATGCTGAGCTATTCAAATCGAAATGTGTATTATGGAGATGGAATCAAAAGGGATTCCTTGATCTACTACTAGATAGATAAAAGAATGGACAGACACAGACATATGCTGTGTAGTATTATGTACTAAGCAGTAACAATGATGATGATAGAACTTCATTCCTTTTAGATGTGCACCTCTATACATGTGTATTAGTAGTATGACTTTCAAGAGAATGGAAAGTACTCTACTTTCACTCAAAAACATGGATTGAGATCCTGAATGATAACAGATGGGAACTTGAGATCCAGCATCTTACTAACATGAGAAAGAGTATATTTTTACCGTACCACTTAGTACAAATCGAACAGGGACTGGAGCAGTGATATGGAATTCTATGCCAAAAGACTGGACGAGGAAACACCTTGTCTTTTTTAAGGGATAGGATCAGTCCCATACCCAAGTTTAAAGACGGGTTGGGCTGAAAGTGAACATGAAACTCCTTTTATCTCCCGTTTAGTGTCATCAGTTATACCACTGTTCAAGTCAGATAGTCAGTCAGATTTTGTTGATGTCTCAAGTATTTTGAATCGGAAGGGAAGCCGCAACTAAAGCTGGCTATATCTTACTTCGATTCGAATTGGACATGGGATAGATAAATTCATCCAGAGTCACCATGTACCATGTTCACATTGATTTACAGCTTGTATTTACCTACAAGGACTCTTTCCGTTTTATTTCAACTCAGTATTAATACGACTTTACTCACTTCATTTAGGCCTAGAGATGTGACGGGGGTTTAAGCAATCTAATTCTGTGATCAGCTTAATTCCTCCACTACAAGAATTGTACTCTAGACAAAAACCTCACTAAACTTTTGATCGACTTCCTTATACTCGTAATGTAGAGTAGAATTTCGCCCTCAAACCTGATTAACACCACATCGTGGACATTCAGTTGGTTTTGGTTTATGGCATCCGTTTATAGCGTTGTCTTATCTAACAGCCGCAAAAATACAGATAAAAATGTCTACCTCATAGCTACGTTTGCTTGTTTTTTTTACTTGAAATTGAGTAAGTATCTGAAAGTACAAGAAGATTTTCCACACTCAAGTTTACAACTCGGTGTAGTTTGTTAGCTGTTTAAATTGCATCTCTTTTTCTCAGTTAAATTGTAAGTGTAAACGCTTAGATTTTGTCTATTCAACTTTTCTTAAACCGACTTATAGATGCGAAATGTAAAGATGTAAGTATTCTTTTACACATACGCCATGAACTGATGACGATGTTACAGTTGTACATAGTCATATGAAATAAATGTAAGGATGTATTCTTCAGATGGAAGAAGATCACGCCTTGTAAAATGTATTACATAAAAAACTGCTATCAAATCTTCTTCTCTGCTCGTGTCTCCAAAAAGGTGGGACAGCAGAACAGATAGCTTTTACAGATTTTAAAGTTGATCAAATCTCAGTGGCACAACGAGTAATTTCATCAGACTTCTAAATCTCCGTTAGAATGTAAAAGGATTCTAATGTAATTTAGCTACAGAGAGAGAGAGAGAGAGAGAGAGAGAAGAAAAGGAGAGAAAAGAGTTTAAGAACTTTTTGCAGTTTGAACATAAAATTCTGTCTTCTTCTTTTGCACTCTACTAGTACAGCATGTATTACTTACTAAAGTAGGAGTAGTAAAGGACATAATATGAGATGTGATATATAATATTGTTCCTTTTATACAACTAGACATGTTACTACTATTACTAGTAGTAAATGCCCTGCTTACTAGTTACATGAGATGGAGAAAGGTATGGGAAAATGACTTTTTCTAAAGAAATTGGACATTAAACTAAGCTCCTTTTCCACCTCTGCTTGCTTTCTCTTCTTTTCTTCATTCTACACTGATTTTACTTAGCTCAACTGGCCCAACTACCCATTTGACGGTTAGCAGGGACTGTCTTTAGAAAATGTATGATTAAAACAACATTCTTAGCAAGCGGATGTTAGCATGGAGTGGGGGATTTTTTAGAAATATATATTTATATGCATGTATGTTTGTAGTGACAGAGACACATGGATAAAATGAGTAAATGCAAAACTTTGAATAGGACTGACATATGTATTTACAATATGTGTATGTTTTACACATTTATCCAAGATGTGGATTTAATTGACAAGAGAACATAAGATGGTGATTGGTAGTAAATTTGTGATTATAGCATGATTTTAAGTTCCACCTCTGTCTTTCATGAATGAATACAGAGAGAGAGAAAGCCAAAGCTATAAAAAGTTATCGTTTAGACTGGCACTGGGTGTTGTAAAAAGCCATCAATATCAATTATTACTGTCGTCGTTTACTTCACAATCATTCATTCACACGTCTTCTACATGGTAATTTATCGGAGGCATTTGCATTGTATGAGTAACTTTGTGTTGGTATGTTGAACGTGGGTTAATTGCACAATGAAAGTAATATTATTAGGTAGTTAGGCGTTAGTACCACTTTTATAAGGGTACAGACTACTTTTACCTACTAAGCCATAAATGATTTCATAGCTTGACGGAATGAAGATGAATGACAGTACGAAAACACCCTATGATGTTATATGATAGTGTGTTAATGTGCAAAAATAATATTAAATAGGATAAAATATGTATTCTTTATGGTATGTGTATATAATATGAGATATTATTAAGGCATGTAACTAATCAAAATGATCATTTTGTGTGCTTTCAGGAGTACAAACAAAGACTGCCTCGGCCATTATGAATTGCATTCAAGCTAGAGATTCCTGTATGAATAACACAGCTTGCCACCCTATTTTGGAGGTTGTTCCTCGTGTATGCGGTGCTGAGAAAGGTCAGTTCTATTTTCATTCCTTTTTAATTCCATTTATTACCTTATGAAAGTATTATCTGGAAAAATTTGAGTTGTAGCGTGTAAAATTTTGGATGACAATGACAAAGATAACATCAGGTGTAATGCAGAAAATGCTATCCAACGTTGATTTCTAAACCTTTTTCATACAAGGGTTTTAAATGACTAAAGAGACTTAAAGGTACAAAAATGTGTCCACCATGTACTGCTGGAAAAGTAGCATTGCAGATTTGAAGTCACTATAATAAGATTAATAAATAGGTACGCCATTTTTTGACCATGACTTGTCAAAACAAAGGATTTTTGGGGAATACCTTTTTTTTAGCTGTGCATGAAGCACGAATAAAACTGCAAATTTATCTCTTGTTTGCATCTACATTAAAGTTAGTTCCATGCATGTCAATCATAAAATTGTGATCGGAACCTGCAAATATAAATTTATATCTGACGGAAAGTAAATGTCAAATGGTATGGACACACTATATAGTATATCGTGGCATCATGTGCAGCTTTCAGAATGAAAATAATTAACTCCATTTTTAATACGTTTTCAAAATTAAATTAAAGTTAGTAATAGATTTAATACTTCATTGAGTGTGTTGAAGTTTCATAAGCTGAAATTTTAGAAAACAAATTAGATTATTTTTTTACTCTTAGAGATTAATGGTAGATTTTTTAAAGTAATAAAGACAATTTCTAAGAATATATTCATGTTGTGTAAAAGGCTTACAAATAATTCAAAACCCGTTCAGATATCACCTGAAATTATTGCATGCAATTCTACGACATGAAGTTGAACTTACTGAACTTTATGTTGTTATTAGGCAGTTTCGTGCTTTAAAAAATACACCCAAATGTGAATTAACTTCCTTTCCAACTCAGGTTCCAATTTGTTATTTGAATGAAACTTTGTTTTTTTCGAAATTCGTGTGAAAAGTACACAATGGAGGTTGAGCAAGTAATATGTTTGGAGAGAGACGAGAGAACGGTACTTAAGATATATTATTAGGCAGTTGCATGCATCTTTCTGACCTAAGAATAAACATATAAAAAGTGAGTGCACGCCTAAGGGGCTGTGATAGGCTTCAGTTTGCTATTTCAGAGAGGCTCATGTCGTTGGTGGTTGCTTTTGTGTAAATTCTTGGAAAGCCAATTTTGGACATAGTAGTCGAGACTGTTTGCACAGACGTGGCAACTTAAATCGAACCAAAAAATAAGGCCTTTTCATTTTTACAATGGTAAGGTTAGGAGTATATTGTTTTGGAGTTTGGACTAACAAAACATGAAATAAAATGAAAGTTGATTCAAAATTAACAAAAATTGCCGATTCTCATGGAGATAAAATCAAACCTTGGAGGAAATGCGTGTAGACTAGTGGGGTCAATTGGAGGTGGCTGTGATTTACCCTGGGTTGTGTTTTAAACACCGTTCTACTGGCACCGCCATCGAACTGAGAAACTAATAAAAACTAATGACTCTTCCAGTTTACAAAGTGTCTACTCCTTTCCATTCTCAGATACATATTCACATTAATTCCCTTAAAATACCTCATTCTAAACTGCACCCTAGCCCCAAGCCCGTTCCAGACTTAAAATTTAATCATACCCAGAAAGAGAGCATGATTCTTAATAGCTAGATGTTTCAAGTTACACAACACCTTATGTCTAACTATCTGGGTTTTGTTTCGTAAACAAGATGATAATGACACTGCCATTATAGAGAAAATTATTGAATCCCTCAAATGTCCCTTCAAAATAGCCAGTAGCCAATATGTAACAAACCTATTCAAGTATATGGATTATGCATAGGTATTTGGTGTGGAGCTATCCAAGGGAAACCTGAAAGTTCACCGGGTGAAATTTTGATTAAAGCACACTGCATATAAAGACAGGAGAAAGGGTTAGTCGAGCCATGCTGCATCTCAAGACAAAATAATGCCCATACTATAGATATTTGAAATGAAACAAGTTCCACTAGCTATAATGAAAGGTTCAGACTCTCACTAGACCGGTATGTTATTCCCTACTAGTTTGTGTTACCAACAGCATAACTAGGCAAGAATTCATGTAATAAGAAACAGGAAAGGTCGATAATAGTTAAGCACTTGGTTAGAGTAAGGTCTTGGCATCTATCTCTATATAATATGGCACAGTTACAGACTATTGGATTACTTGAGTTTCTTGAAGAGGTGAAAGTGGTACGTATGGAACAAGTAAAAGTACCTAGTCGTATGCAAGGTGGTGTCTGGGGTGATACGGCATAAGGAAGAAAAAGGACACGAAAGAACAAGGAAAAGAGCTAAGGAATGGGGAATAGAAGTAAAAGTAAAATGTACTTTGGAGAAAATAACAGTCATTCGAAGGGTAGAAGTAGTGGTGGGATAATGCTGTATATAGAATGTGCGTGTCTTGGGCCCCTATCATCTCTCATCACGCAAACCGCGGAGGACGGTCATGTTGTTCATGGTGGTGGTGGTGGTGGTCATATCTTAGAGGAGTAATAGGAAACATATTATAAGGAAATAGTAAAGTAGTTGCAGCTTCGTACAGAAAGTAACAGTACGGGGAGTTATTACTTACTTTCCCTGCTAAAGTTCCGGCTGCAATGAGAATTTCGAATTTTTCCAAGGTTTCCTTCCAAACATTATGATTATGTGATGGTAGTGTTAGTAAAGGTAGCAGTAATGTACTTTCTAGTATTAAATATCAAACGTGTGTAACCGACCCTAATGCGCTACACTGAATTTAATTTCTTTGACTTTCATTCCTCACAAAACCAAATGCATGGGTCATGCATAACTTATGGTTGAGACAGTTATTGATGCAAGAAACTCATAGTTTAATCAATTTCGGAAGTTCTTAAAGTGACCTTGAGTACAGGAGTTCTGGAAGTTTAAGTAGGGTGGTTGTAAAAACTGAAAACTGCTTAGGCCTTGGTGTTAGTATTATCTCAAATGTATAATAGGGAAGGGATATTGAGGTAAAATTCTAGATCTATAAAGCAAAAGATTCTGTAATGGAATAAATTACCACGTTTAGAATGCCAGTATGATATGTAGTTTGTAGTAAAATTTAGGGTGTTAGTAAAAAACTTCAATTTTGTAAACCTTATACAAACCATTTTACATACTACGAAACATGCGAAATAGTTGTTTCATTGTAACTATAGTCAAAAATCATGATTTCCCTGTACAATAATGTTTGTTAAGGTCGGTAGTCAAAAATCATGATTTCCCTGTACAATAATGTTTGTTAAGGTCGGTAGTCGTTTCGACGAAACCCGTTTCGGCGAATTTTTTGAGATTTTGTTTCATAAGGAAGTTTTGAAAAGTCATTTGGAAGAAACATTTTTTCATGCCTGATAATACAGATTGGTACTAACTAGTAGTTTGACTTAATGACAAGTAAAAGCCACTAGGAAATCCGGTAATTGATACCGGAATTAGCTTAAATAGGTTAAGGTAGATTATTGGTAAGCGTTGTTTTATGATTTTCTCTTTTTGGTCCAACTGAACGAAACGAAAAAAATACCCATTCAACCAAATGAAATTTTGTCTAAATACTTTTCGTCTAAGTGGCTTAGGCCCTTTGTTAAACTTGAGAAAAGGCAATATTCATTCATATGTCGTTTAAAAAGGGTACCAGTACATAACATTAAAATAAGCACATCCAAATGTACCTGTATAATTGTTTTGTTGAATTCAAATAGAGATTTTCTACACAAAAGCCTTACAAAAATATTAATCCATCCGTGAGATGTATGTTTGCCTGGAGCTGGGCAGGATACTAGAAATCTCGTAATTCCCTGTGTACTCAAGCGACCACCGTACTTCCTGTTTCCTTTTAGAGAGAACACTCTGTCAACAAAATAAAATACGTATATTTGTTAGTTCCAAAGATTGTTATGTTCCTATTATACCTTTTATAGCATTTATGTGACTTTCTTTTAGCTTTCATCATAAGCACCATAGTTAACAAAGAATTCAAAGGACTGACTCAAAGTGTCGACTATAATTTTAGAACGTAGGTAAAGCTTGACAAGCTGGAATGAAACGATAAATAATGATAGATAATTTTCAATGATGATAACTTGTAGGTGAAGCTGATATTAGCTTTTGTGAATTTTGTATTGTGAAATAATTACAATAAAAACACACCATATTGGATCCATATCGAAAACCTCCGTTTACAAAGAGACTAGGGGCTTGAATAAAATTTTTAAGGTAGATTAATTACAAAAGTATAACTAAAAATAAATTGCCTAGACTAGTAAACATTGCATTAGCACAGAGTTTACACAAAATCGTGAGACTAGCACATACATTTTTTGTGAATTATAAATTTCGAATGTGAAGTTGGATTACGTCGTATATGCAGTAATTGAGAATAATAATAGTAATACTAAAAATAATAGAATGCAACTGCTTTTTTCATCCATTCATTGTGTAACACAGTAAACTAAGTTTTCGTTCATGTTTTTCCATAAAAAGTGCAAGCAAGTTGTGTTATTGCGTTTCCGCTACTCATAACTTTTACATAACCTTACATAAATAGTCTCTCGTCTCTTTTTTGCTACATAGTTCTTTTGGTAAACTTAAACAATGCATGCAAATACTTAGTGCATTAGAGGAAACTTTTAAATTGACTTTCATTTTTATTACTCACTATGTTGCAGAATTACTGGCTTTCTAATTTATTTTGGTAAAGTTTTCTTGTGGCGAGATATAAGTAATCTAAAAGGTAGAGTTTTACAGAGGAGGTGAAAGTCAGCTTTCACCAGTACAACCTATGAATGTGCAAAGAATTCTAAATAATAATCTTTGTACGGCCCCTACTTACTAGCAATAATTTCATCTTTACAAAAGTGTCACAGTATGCGAAGCCCCTTATGGATTTATAGTCCGCTGTAGCCTTGAGTTGAGCTTAAAAAATCACTCAAAATCGATCAAACTGCATGAGTATTGTTGTTTTGTTTGATATTAGTACTTACAAAAGAATAACAGTATAATGATAATAAATACATCATAAGCCTTCAAAAAGAAATTCATAGATTTCTCATGTGTCTTGATGTTTTGGTATTTCCATTTCAGTTGATGTATAATACTTTTGTTATTTTGTTCATACGTGTCACATCCACAGGCAATGTCGTTACTGTGAATTTCCACATTTATGCTTGAACGCTCCGAGTCAAAAAAATAATGACTGCTGAACAAAAGCAAAGTTGAAAAAGCTCAAATTCCAAACGAGTTTGTTACAAGCCTTTTCGAATTATGGGACAAACTTATAAAACTGGCATAAGTCAAAATAAGCAGGATCAAAATTGTCCATTGAAATGGTTTGCTGATGTGAGACAAGAGACGTTGACGAAAAAAAAGTTAGTTCAAAACAATTTACTTACTGTTCAAAATGAAACTGTACATTAAGCTCCGTCCATTATTAACTGACAATAACGCATGGCACGACTCATGACTTCCTGTCCAATTTTATTTACCAAAGGTCAAAAAAATTCAACGGAGAAAATGCGTCATATCAGTTGGAGTTTAGGGATTTATTATTTTTATTAAAGTATTGCGGAGGACGAAATGAAGAAACCTTTTCTAGTTCAACCCTGTTATTCTCGATACTATGAAATTACCTTTCCTACTCTATTTGACATTGTTTTAAGGTCAAACCTTATCAATTCAAATAAGTAAAGCTATTTGCACATTTACTTTGCGTATTCGGAAAAATCTAATGACATATTGTGCATCAGATTAAAATAATTGACTTGAACGATGCGTTAGAAAAATAACCTAAAATGACTGCTTGAATTCAAGCTTTATTACCAGTGCGAGGATATTTGATGTGTTGTTTAGCATAACTATAGATTACATTGATTTACTGTCGAGACGTCTTGTTGTATGTCATTCGAGGGATGTTTCATTGAATCAAACAATTTCCTGTAAATAAAACGAACGATGTATAAAATATTCATAACAATAACCTCCTTTTCCATCAAATTTGCCTGATATAAACAAAAGTGTTTTGTAAAAATGGCAGACAGTAAGGTGACTGATGAACTTGTTTTGCATCTTTTTAAGTTTTATGTTTATTGATATTTTTGTTATTCTTTAAGATATTGAGAAAGCTCAAAGTTCCGTATTACTTGAATTACCAGTGGTAATTAAATACGTAATCAAATGTTTTATGCGAGGAGCTGTTATAAAACAGTTTAGAATACTTTTCTTCTTTACCATATTTACAACCAATACGGCTTACATTCATCTATACGGACCAATTGACTATGATCTCATCGAAATCGCATGAGTTGACTTTGTTCCGGAGATTTTAGATCAAATTTAGCCTTTAATGTTGTAATAATGAAACGCTTTTACTAACCTAAATTCGCATTTAACCCTTCACATTACCCAAATTTCGAGATCCGAGAAATAGACATGTTTCACTATTACTAATAACTTCGTATATATGAATCTCAGACAGTGTCAACCGTACATACTGTATATGGAGAAATTAATTTTTCTAAAGAGTCTCAAGATCAGTAACATATGTATGATAGTGTAACAACAAAGATGTCAAGATTGGAGAAGACATCACTACTAAAGTATGTAGCCTGGCCTTGTTCCATATCAGAAATAAAAGCCAAGTGAAGAGTAAAAGAGGAAGTCTACTTACTCCACTATTAGTTTTAGTCCTTCTTGCGTGAGCATCTGCACCCCTTCCAGGACATTATTATATGATGTATTCTACAACGAGTATATTAATGGGATCTTAATGTGATATTTTCCAAAAGTCGCTCTGCATTACCCCAGCTGTCACACTGGAAAGCAAAGAACAAAAATGGTTTGTCTTAGCCCAACACAAGTAACTCTCTTCGGAGAAAATAGTCTCGCTCTTATAGTTCTTATACGAATGGGGGATGCATTTTGTATGATCTGTGTGGTAATAATAATAATAAAAACTACAATCTGTATGAGCATATACATTTTATTCTATGAATGTATGAATATCTTTCAGGCAGAAGATTACATTACATTGTAACCAGATTTTCCAGAAAACTGTGTTCAGCCGAAACCAAACCAAAGTGAAAGTGGTGTTGGAAGTAGTAGTAGTAGGAGTTCTAGTTGTCAGAAGTACCATAAAGGAATTTCTTTCCTGATGTGATGTAAATATTAGTAGTGAGCTGCATCTAAATCCAGCATTTTATATGAGGATAGTTGTACGGTGGTATCATGTGTTTCATCATTTTATTTTGTTAAATATTGTATAAATTTTGAAAAAACGATGATGATGATGCCAGTGCCAGGATATTGTATTTTTATTCATCCAAACAGCAGAAATAAGATGTGTATTGGTTAAAGTATATTAGATTAGATTATAGATTATTACATTACATTTTAGAGGATAAAAAATCAAAAGAACTTGGTTCAGTTTTGTAGTAGTTGCTTTGTAAGAAAATGTGTTTTCTGAACTGGAGAATTTGTAAGCTTAATATTGGGAGAGAAAATGTATGGAATATTTAGTCACCGGAAGTAGACTTGCTTGGTTATTCAAAGTAAGTAGATTGACATAGAGACTAAACTTTAAATCTGATATTGCCTTTCTTCTTGCATATTTGTAAAACTGCTCTGTCTCTATGTTTGATAAACCAATGGAGAAAGTTCGGTTGGGATTTATTAGGATTAATGAGGAGGCACTTATGAAAGTAAAAGCTTGTAACTCCATTCTATGTTTTGAGTGGTTTAGTTAGACTTTTCCCCTGCATTCAGCTGCAAACGTGTATGAATTTTTATTATATTCAATCAGTAGAGGAAATGCTGTTAGCTTCTCTAATTGCCTGTCATTTGTCCCCGCCTCTGTGTCATGTACTGGTATTTTATCCTCCTTGTCTGCATTTAATGACTTTTCCAACTCAATTTTTCCTACACAGGGTCTTAATTACTAAATTTACATATGAGAATTAGGATATTTTTCAGTGAAAATTTAGCCAATTATTCTTGTCTTCTTTGATGAAAGTAAAGTATGATTTTATGAAGGTTACTTGCTGGACTTTGATTTTAACCATGTGTATTTAAATATATTAATTTAGGGATTTAAAGATTGACTAGTTGATTTCAGTGTAAGTAGTAACTTCGAAATATTAAAACAAGTGAGCTAGTCGAGACGGCAAGGATGTATCTTTGTTGAAATTTGTACGCTAATGTGGTTCAATTGCTTAAGGAGCATTTTTTGAAGAATCAATATTTATATTAATGTTAAAAATTTGAATTTAAATGCTAATTAATGTTTTCTGTTTTTCTATTTACAGTTGCTTGTTCAACAGTGACTATAACAAAGTGTCAAGCAGCGCTTAGGACGCTGCAAGCCTTCCCTTATTTCTCTCCTACTTGTCTATGTCGTGAGCCAATGTCCGATCCAGCCTGCAACACATTCCGTGATTACTTGTTTGATCATCCGTGTTCTTTCGTAAAGGAGAAGGGTAAGTTGCGTAAGTAGATGCCCGATCTCAAAGATCATTCTTTATCACGCAAATTTAGCATCATTCCAAATTTCAAAAAGACTAGGAGAAACACATCTTTTGATTTTGACAAGAACGATAGAGAATACATTTTTTAAGTAAAATGGAAATGCTTTGTGGACCAGACATCAACCCGGAAAATCCTTTGTATTCGTATATTATACTTACGAGGAACATCCACGCACTGTCAAGCCCCTATTTGAACGATTGGTAAAAAATTCGATGCTTCTCAGTTTGTTAATA